>SJJU01003610.1:0-39340 GCA_012932125.1 Conopomorpha cramerella
ATCTCGTTTTGTTCCCTCAGTTTCCACGAGACGGTGTGACTCGGGTAGTATGATGTATCATCCGGGGATGGCCATTACAGAGCGTATTAATAAAAGAGTTGGGGTTCCGACGCTTGTGTACAAAACTCTTCATTAGAGCGATCGCTCCATTGTTATCCGCGGCGGTCGGAGTTATTCCCGTAAAGGGCTAAAGGGACGAATCGGAAAAGACGGCTTTTTTGTACCCGGGAACGGTATTGCTGAGTGACTTTTAGTTTCAAAAAGCCAGTGTCCCTCTCTCTGAGTAAGTACTTTGCGGTTCTCGCCATCATATTTCATTTTTGTGTGGACGTCAAAAGGTAAAATATTCGCACGAGACATTGTATTTCACAATTGCATATGGCTGCGCGGTGTTCAGATAGCATCTGGGGCATAAAAGGTTGCTCTGAAGTGTGATGATTTCGTAAACGTTTCCCTTCCACGTCCGGCGCAGCGGCGGCGGCGGGCGCCAGCTTCTCGCAGATATAATTTATACGCGACCATCTTTCCTCTCGGGAATTTGACATTTATAAAAATGCGGATTGTAATCCGGGTCGCCCCCCGGGGCGAGGTCGGGGACCACTTGTTCGACCCTACTTGGGAAGTTCTCTTGAATAACTAACTTTTAAGTCTACTTGTTCAGTTTTTGATGTAGGTATTTAATAAATGATCCAATAATTTCATTCAACGCAACCGCAAGATGTCTACATTTCCTTGTAAGTAATTGAAACTGGAAACATAAATTGTTCCGAATTCAATATAAAATGAATTATAGTTCGAAATTCGAATGGGTGAGAGGGAAACTGAAAAGAAATCTTTATTGCACAATCCGGCGTAATAAATGATCGCAAGCCACGTGAGACCCACCTGACGGATCTCGCTGAATAGAAACGTCACCAAAAAATATGGCGCTACAGGAAGCGAATACAAATACGAATAAAAATAAATGTACACGAGCGTGGAAATGAGAAAAACCATATCCCAAGGAGCGCCCTCGGTGCGTGGCGGTAGGGTTGCGTCAAGATTTGTTCCCTCGCTCATCCCTGCTTTATGTCAAAGAACAGCCAAATTTACGGGGATTAACTATTTGCAGGAGTGCCAGCCTTCCCCCGGCCCGTGGCTGTCAGGATGCTCATTGTTTACAACTAACACGTTGTCTAGCCTCCGCTGAAATATTATTTTGATTTCATAAGACAATAACAACAAAAGCTTTCGTTCCTGCGCCCGCCCGCTCTGCCACGTCGACATCGAAAAGCTGGTATTTGAGATGTTATTTCATTTAGAACCTGGAAATGTTTAAGTAAACTCTGATTAAACGACGAGCGGAGGCGTGTATATTCATGAATGTTAAGCAGTATAGATAAGGGCATTTGTTTGCAAATGTTGGAGCTCGTTCTTTTGAGATTTAGTGTAGTATTGCAGCACCCCTGTTCGGTGCGGGGCCGTAACGAGGTGAAGCGTTTTTAGAGAAAAATCTCCGCGGAGTGCGGGAGTCGATTGCAACGCACTGGCGACGCCGCGTTTTATTTCTATGTAAATTTACATAATGATATTTTTGTCGCGGAGCTTGCGGGCGAGATTTACGGCGGCGGAGGTCCCGCGGGGTTGCTCCGCCGCCGCAATGAGAAACTGTGATAAACGCCTTCTATACGTTTCTCTACGTTTCCCGATATCGGGAACGATTCGCTATTGTTATGTTTCTATTCGAGAGTTATTTTTATCCATTGACATGAAGAGTAAGTAGGAAAGAGTGTATTTTTCTTCGTGTCTAAGGTTAACCGGAATGTATTTTTCTTTTGGCTAAAAGGGGTTGAATTCTGAAACAAAAATAAGGAAAGATTTAATGCATAGTGAGGTAACTAAGCCGTGAAATGGAGCTTTGAATCTCTAACTAGGAGAGCGGAGTGCACCCCACGTCTTATTAGCATGTATAATCAACCTAATCAACTGCACGCTGCGGTTTGTTACTAGCATACACTAAACAGAGGCTCCTCTAAGCATTTTACCCGTAGAGTGTTAACATCTATGATACTCTCGTATTCTAGATTACAGGGTAAATAATTATATTATAAACTTCATTAATAATGGACGATTCAATACAACATGACAAGTGGTGAACCCCTTCACGATTAAAGGGGTTTACAATAATTTCATATAGTTGCGTAGAACATTCAAACTGATAGGTGGGGATGAGGACTTACATATTTTGGTAAGGCAAGGTTCTCTTCTATATTTTATTTAACCAATAAGAGCTTTGTATCTACGCGCTTTTGAATACGTCACAGAATGTAATCCACGAATTCCAGGTTACTAGTACTAAGGAGTTAGTCAGAATCTAAGCTGGTCTATACAAACGTACTGTATTGGTTAGTAAAGCGTTGACTGTACAAATAAGACTTGAGTGTGTTGGAAAATAGCACCAACCGGCCGTAGAGAGAACAAAAACTGGTGCAATATTACATTTACATATTTAAGGCACTATCGCCAACAGTGCAGTGCGACGTGTCCCTAGGTCACATCGAACCGTACATTGCACAAAGCTAAAAATTGCCGTGGGAATAAACTGTGGGCCTAAGTCTACTATACTCTACTCACTGGCAATTGCATCGCTCTGGAATTGTAGCAGCAAACGGTATGCATTGTTGATTTTGTTACTTCCATTTCACTGTTGTCCGTAGTAAAACAGCGATGCACATCGTTTGCCGCTACGATGCTAAAGCGACGCAACTACGAGAGTGTAGCCGTCTTGGCCCAATGTTCAAGCTAGAGGACAAGTATCGTTATCTCGCTCGCAACTAAGCGGAGCGACAGAGAGATATCGAGAATATCATTTTAGACCAATTCCCTGAGAATATCAATATTAATACACCGTATAAAACAAAGTCGCCTCCTGCTGTCTGTCCCTGTGTATGATTAGATCTTTGAAACTACGCAACGGATTTTGATGCGGTGTTCGTTGGTATACATAATGATTATTGATGAAGGTTTATATGTGTGATACATGCATATAATAGCAGCGATATACTGTTAATAATGTGTACTGTCAAAACAACGTTTGCAGAGTCAGTTAGTTTGAACTAAATAGTACAAATCACCTAGCCTCCAGCTTAGCCCATATTCTGAAGAAGCCAAATCGGACTACCCTGTAAAAAGTTAAACGAAAAAAATACGCGTCGAATTGAGTACCACCTGCGTTTTTTCGTCGGTCAAAAATTAAGGCGTATCTATGTTTTCTTACACTCTGTAATTAGAATTATTTAAAGCATAAAACATACCTGAGTAATGTTTTACTTTACGTTTTAGAATACGAATCCCTACTAGGAATATCTGCCAAGGTTCTGCTATGGTGCAAATTGGAGGCAACGAAAGCTTGTTGCACACAAGGGAAGCTCAACTTGTCCGTTTCTACACATGTTACTATGACCGTGTCAATGTGTTAGCTTGCATAAATTACTTTTGCAGCTACTTCAGTATTCTAAGTAATGGCGTATGACATTTATAACATAGTAAAAAGGAATTTATGCTTTCGCAATCGTATTGTATTGGCATTTAATGCTTGTCCGTACTAGTGTTGGCGCTCGATAGTGGACTATCATTAGCATATTTATTGTTTATGGAAAAGCAATAGTGTATGTTGATGCTATCGACAGTGGAACTATCGATAGTTGTGGCAAAACTAATGAGGAGGCTGTACATATTCTTAAATTAGCTTATTTGTAGCTGTAGAGTACCCGTGTGATCTATAAAGTGTTCCCAAATTTACCTAGGTATTTATTGAAATGTGGACATTTGCATGATACGGGAAGTCCGACAACTCGTACAAAAGTCAATGTTTATAGATGTTTAATCTGTTATGAAATATCTAGCAAATCCCGCTATAAATTCAGTACGATCCGTGGTTTCTGCCTACATTTCTGTAGGATTAACATAAAGCCATCAAACTTTGTGAATGTATTATTGTCCTAATAAAAATATAACATTGTAATCTAACGTAATATTATACGGAATTTCTATTATAATTTCACACTTTTATACAAATTCTACTTCATAAGCATTCAGGAAAGGAATTATTTTGCTATAACTGGTATCCTTTACGACAGTGCACCGAGTATAATCTCTAAAGTGATTTATTATCCCATCAATTCTAGGAAGATCCTAGTTCTGATCCGATCGAACGAGATGAACAGACGTTGTCCTGTTACATACAGCAAAATGTAATCGCGGAACCGGGTCAACAGCTTGCCAGGCATTTCTAGTACAATGTTTCACAGTACACGTCCCACGTCGGCCGAGTGACGCGTAACGACTGTAGTTTTTCGATCGCGAGTGCATTTTCACAATTGCTTTGCCACATGTGTCGCGCCGTTTCGCGGAAAAGCGAAAATTTTATACTCGATTTCTGAAAAAAAAAGCGTATATACAGCGAGTGTATTTCGAGTGAAAGTTGCAGAGCTGTTTATTGTTTCTTGTCACGTTATTCTTTCTGCTTCTTGTTTTCTGCGTTCGTGATCGGTTTACAAATTTAACGTCCGCATTAGTGTAGGTGGGTAATAGAGCATTGGGAAGTATTGATATATTTTAATGTAAAATAAAAAAGACTCTGTGGTATCGTATCTCACTACAAAACGCAATACACTGTTTTGTTTCAAACTTGTACCTATTTTTACTTAGTCGTTGTTATCGATAAAAAAAGACTTAAGCTGCAATACAAAGCACTTAACCATAATCAAAGTTTTTTAAATAAAGCCCTGTTAGTAATTTACTGTTATCTCTTAAGATTTGGTTGTTTACGCATAAATCCAAAATGGTCCACAAAATTAAATTGTAAATTCTATTGCTACATTTGTAGTCCTTATGTCCTCCGTATTTGCGAGGAGAGAGTGGCACAGCCCGCATCTTCCCTGCGGTTACTTTGATTGACCAGTACCTAATGGAGATCACAGAAAGGTGCACAGTTAATACCAATTCATTTTGTTAAAATAATTTCCTTTTGAAAGGGATTATAGTTATCCTAGTTCATGTTATTCAGTTTAATAGAAGTAAACAAATGTGGGCAAATATATTAGATATCGTTTTTATTTCAGACAATGGACAATCTAGTATTAGGTTTTTTATTCCTACTTTATGTGAAATTATCATTTAAGGTCAAAGATATGCAATTTTTCTGTCTACTACTTCTAATTTACTGCGTATCGTTCCTCCCTACATATTCAATGAAAGTTAAAAAAAATATCACAACACAAGTGAAATTAATAAACGTACATTTCAGAGACACTTTTTTGTCACTTCGTCTTGAAAGTTATTGCAGCAATGCATTTTCCCGTTTCAATTTCCTTCTGTAATGAAAACTCGGGCGTTTTCACAATTTGTCTGACTAAGACGCAGACGTTTCGTTAATCCCGAGATTGATTTCTTGTAATCGCTGGGTTAGGGCACAAATCTCCGGATGTCTTGGGACATTAAATTGTGGTGCACCCCTTATTAGTCTCTTCGTAGACTTCCTCTTAAATCAATTCACTGGGGTAGTTACTCTGAATTGAATATATAGTGTTAATATCTTACGGTAATTCCAGGACATTGAGAATTTGTTGGTCATACAAAAGAAAATGCATCCCGAGCAACGGTCTTAAAAACGTTGTTGGGATCGAGCATAGAAATAACTTTTACTACGGCGTGGATGTAAGGAAAAGAAAAAAAAATTTCTCCTCCATAAAAAATGTCATCTCCCAAAGCAAACATTTTCCATTTTGTATAGATATAAAATATAATATCCAATCATTACATACATATACTCAGTTGCATAATCGTCTTAAGGGGGTAAACAGAACCTTAAAATTTAAAATCACTGACTTATTGAATAATTAGACTATTTTCTGAGTCACTTTCATCTCTTCATATTTTTTAACACTATCAAAGTAAACCTTTCAAATCAGCTACCGACAAATAAACATATATTTTTTACACTACTCTGAAAATTACATGATAGAAACTGAATACTCGTTTGAACATATTGCTTCTAAACGACAGGTGTTTATAAAAAAATACATTGAATAAGTATTTTTAGACATGTTGAGCTTCGGCTTGGAATTTTCCACTTCATATCACCATGAGCAATTATAAATAATTTAAGTTTCAGAGATTTGTGGGATGAGTGTATATACATGTATATACTTGCAATGAAAGCAGTCATGTATTACAGTTGACAGTCTTGACAATGAATACACTAATGATGTTTATAGTTGACAGTCAGACTTGAAGGTCTGCATTTTTTAAGCGACTTCAAAAAAGGAGTTTATTCAATTCGCCCCAATTTTTGTGTTAGCTCGCGGATAACTATGTCATTTATGAACCGATATTGATGACATTAATTTTTCTGCAAAGAAGATATTTCAAAGGTGATCCCAAGAAATCCAATGATTAATAAATCTGTTAACTAAGACAAGGAACTTTACAAAATCGTAGTGGCAAAAGGTTGAAATCGGTTCTTTTTTCTTTAAAATTGTAGTTTTTACCTGGCTCATTTAGTATGTCACCTGAAATGGTTAGAAGTAAAAAGTATTTGCATCAAATAAACTGCATCTACATATGCAATCACGTGGCCCATAAAATATGCATGTGGTTAAAAAAAATGCTTAATAAATCACCCCATGAAATACAGATCGAGCGTATCACACCGCATATGCCCCGATAATACGTCACGCCTTTCTAAATCAATCAACGTTACAGGGTAAACATTTTTATTTCGATTCATACACGAACATGCGATTCTAAGTCTTGAATCGACAATTTTAAGGTTCCAATTCTGTTTTTGCACTCATATTAAGCCTTCCCCCACAGAAACCAATATTTCAAAACCTGACAATAACCCGTCAACTGCAAAAACAGGACTCAATTATGTGAGTTGGGGCGATACTAATTCATATGCAAAACTGAAAAAAAGTAAAATGGAATACGTACCGTAGGAGGGGTGGTGTGCTCGCTCATCGGTATCCCGTGATAATGGCGGTCTTGAAAACGCTCGATTAGCCGACTGAATTTGTGGCAAGCAAGCTTAATTTGCAAACTGGGTGAACGTATTCAAAGCCGTATTGAAGAAATCGATATACGGAACTTATTGTCACATTGACCTATGTTTAGCTTTTCATAGTTTAGTTTTGAGTTTGTCAGTTTCTATCATAAGAAAATATGCCCGTTTTATGTTGCTCACGTGGGAACTTTCGGATAAAATACCTATAGCATAATGTTATCCTGGATGATGATACCGTAAATAAAATGTAAATGAAAAAAAAAATCGAAATCCGTCCGGTAGTTTTTAAGTTTACTAGTAACAAACATTAACAAACGCAAAACTGTTTTCTTTATTGTTATCATCTGTGCTCTGAAGTTTGACAGTTACGATGATTATTTCATTACTACAATTAACAAAAATATAGAGTATTTTTTATTTATTTTTCCATATACATGAAAACTAAGTAGTAGTACTTTAAAAAATATTTCATCGCAGTTTAAACGCCGTTTCATCCAAGGTTCTTTCAGCGTTTCGACTACCAGTGAGTGCGTTTGTTTATTTTTTAAATCTTTATTAACTTAAACTTAACTAAAGCTATATTTTACAGATAGCGGACTAAATACTGATTAATTTTCTACTTAACATTGTTAACTTAACTGTTAGTTAAATTACTAAACTGTAGTATTTTTCTCGTCCACAAAAATGTAATACACCTCGTAAACAGCCGGTCGCAATGTGTATTCTCGCCTATTTTGTAAACGCGTTCATTTCGAGTGACATGATACATGAGAATCCATAGAACCCATAGAACATTCCACGTTGACGCCATTCAAGGATCATTACACTGTATTGCCACCCTCGTTTCCTAATTCATAAATTAATCAAATGACCCGTAAATTGGCTCATCTGCTTGTCTATTCTCACCAGCGTCTGCGGTAGGCCGAAACGCCACATAATCCAGCACAGGTAATGAACCATAGCAGAAAATCTATTTATTTGTCTCCTTACGCCATGTTTCTTTCTTAGCGTACAAGCTGAGCCGAATATTTTACATTTGACATTGGACTAGTATTTCTTGTGCGCTCTATGATATTAAAGCTCAGTTTACATTAGTGTTTGTGTCTTATTTAAGTCGAGGCAGTACTAAATGTTGCGTGCAGCGCGGCGGGCGCCATTTCGGCATATTTTGGCCCACTTATTCATAAGAAAACTTCGTGTGGATGTTTCAGTTTACGTTTGCGGTTTGTCCAGCATTTTACACTTGCAAGAAATAATGACGTAATGAATGCAGAGTTTGGGGGGAACAGCCGTAATGTGTTCAGGAAGTCAAAGCCGAAACATCTTTCTTTTGTTGACTGCGATATATTGTGTTCTGTTGCGGTGCTATTAATGTGTTCTCGGAGGTAATGGTGCGCTCATCTTGGATTACACACCGCCAACGAAGTTTATGTTATTTGTATTTGTAAGTTTGTTTTCTTTAGGTGTCGCAGTAGTCTAGGCACGCGGAGGATTTGGAAGGCTCTAGGTTATACGATGAGTTCCTATTGTTCCAACCTACAAGTAAGCTTTTTGTTACTTGCAATATCAGTAAGATATTGCAAGTAACAAAACGGACCCACGTTTCGGTTGATTTATTTGTACTGTGTGTGCCGGTGACATATATGTACATTTCAAATATCACCTTACCCATTACTTCTTCTAAAGGTAACATAAGCGATTATTAATTCTAGGCAATACCTAAGAAAACATTAAGGTCTACCGTTTTCTAAGGCCAATGTTCATCTCTATAATCTAGTCTATGTTTATTACATGGTAACCAGGGACACCACAATACTTTCGTCCACCCCAAATCAATTTATGCACATTACTAAAAATATGATGTACTTCATCATCATCATCAGCCCATATTTGTCCACTGCTAGACCTATGTCCAGCAGCAAGGCCTATGCCTTTCCAATTGCAGGCCACGGTGATCGGTTTTCGGCTTCTCGCATGTATGGAGAATTAAGGAACACAAAATAATAATGTTTACGTTTCACAGTATATGGTACAACGTACGTTTCTCTATAACAATATGTGTTGCTACTGCAAAAAAGCCCGCATCCGGGACCTTCCCGGCCACGTATTGCGAATGAAAAAAAGGGACACGATTAATTAATGACAACTTAAATAAAGCGGTTGTTTCACGTATATAAATGTCACATCTTTTAGACGTGGTATTATTCCTAAGCATTACGACAAAAGACAGTTTCGTCTTATCTCATCGCACTTTTTATTACTTTCAGCCGTTAAAAAGAACAAAGTTTGTTCCGATGTTTAACAAGTTGAGCTATACACTTGCGACTTATCTTTGAGCTAAATAAACCAACATCTTTGTATGAAAAGAAGCTCAGTTGAACCATAATAAAGTACAACATGGAGGCGTATTCTCCATGTGATGTCAAACATTTCATTTGAGAAATGGGAGTGCAGTCGCTCAGCTTTATCTGGGTACAGTGAATATCTAGATGCGGTCGCCAGAAACTGCTTTCATTGAGCTTTAGAATGTAAGAAATTACACCAAGCATTAGTCCAGATTAGGCCTAAAACTGTGTAATTCATCTTGTCACAGCACTGCTCCACTGGCGTAATGAGTGGCTCCAGGCTATTGGGGTGATGGTTGTGCCGACCACGTTAGCGAAATATACCGAAATAACGGACAGACTGAGCTACACATTTCTCAAATACCCTTTTACCGCGTATCATTTTCTTACAAATTGCGGATCAGCTAGTACATAAGTTACAGGCAATTTCATTTTTACTGGTTCTTAAAATTTGTGAAACGTTCCTAGGGTATGAAAAAGTTAGTGCGTATTTCATAGACATCCTGCCGTCTTAACACGGCCGCGCAAGGTTCGTATTACAAGAAATGACATACAATGTGTACAAATGACGGTGAAATACTGTGTTACTCAAATTGTACCACGTGATTGATCCCTCTGTGTTACTATTGCAGATAGATAACAAGTATTACGGATTTGTCATCGATTCCATTTATCCCTTAAATGATAAATGACAAATCCGTTTTAATCATCCGTTTCGGTGGTTTTCGGACCATAATCAAATACAATATATGTAATATCAACAAAGTAAAAAATTAACCCTTTTCCGAAAAAGTAAACATTTCAAGAAATATTAATTCGCTGAAGTGGTCATATTATATAGAAGTGGATATTAAAAGAAAGTGGTCAATGTGGTTATTTTTAATTGTGATCCTAAACCGCCAAAAGGTATAATTCTGTCTTGATATTGGAATACTATAGTATGACTATACTATTGGATGCATAAATTGTTCTATAATTCAGTGCAGTAATAGTTCTTTATTAATTCACTAATTTATATCACGGCAACCCTTATCACATTGGGTTAAATACACTTTGTGAACCGTGAGCATTTGCTTAGCAAGTTCCCCGTTGACATTGAAATACGTTAAGTGTATTTGATTTCAATTTAAACCTGGATTACATGAGACTTTGAAACAGGACCTGAATCATCAATTAATTACTATAAACCATGTATTTGACGGATAAGATCAGTGATCCTGTCCTGGAAATAGAAGGATCACGATCCCACAAGATTCAAGGAACAATTTAATAATTAGCCTACGACTCAAACATCAAACAAATGAAAACAGTAGCAGCCATTATGTATTCAGTAATATAATATTTTATACTACTATAACTCTATTTATAATGATTCTTATCCTCCCGCAGGCTTCGCCTACACTCAGTACACACAAATAAGTATATATTCACACAATGGGGAATTTTCAGGGTCCTTGTTTCTCTTAGTTATGAAAAATAGCTGTTTTAAGGAGGATTAATGTCATCTAAATGACTGACGTCACGCAGTCGGTATTGAACGTGACAGTTCATGTTTTATTGTTTGTTTACATCTTACAAAAGTCACCAGTCTGTAACTGACAGAAGTCACCAACCAGCGACATCTAGAGAAGATTTCTTTTAAATTCCCCATTCGTCGAAAAAAAAATAAGCAGAAGCAGTGTTGCCAGAATGTTAAATATACGTATAGGTTATTAAATAGGTAAGGACAGTGCGTGACAAAAGAAGAAAATAGATCAAAACAAACGTTTTCAGTATGCGCAGTGGCGAGCCATACATCAAGCAACAAGACATCAAAGAAACAAAATTTTAACATTATCATTCAATTTTTATGTGTTATTTGATGTTGAATTGGGAAATTGGAGCGCACGAAAGTGTTATAGATAAATATACGGACTGTATTATTAGCATAGATACCTTTAGCGATCTCAAGAATAGGTATACGAAAATATACTTTACCGCTTTCTATTTATTACTTGCCTACTGTACGAATGATGCCACATCTGTTGCCGTACATTTTCTTACTGTCATCGCATTGATATGTCCCTTCTCATACTGAAAACGTCTAATAAAAAAAGTCTTTGCATAAAGATGATTACTTATTCATTTCGAGGTACAGCCATCCGGAGCATTTCAAATGTCAGTACTCGACGCCGTATTACCTGAGCCGGTCTTGTATGGAAACTCACTATTATAACAATTCAGCAATTCCAGAATTGTACATCACGAAGTGTCCGCAAATGTTCAACGCGACCTACTTTCGTAGTTGAGTCCCTTTTGCCTCTCCGTATCGGTTTATGCCGTGCCCGGGGGTAATTAATTTTACACAGTAGGCACTAGACTATTTCATTATGCTATTCCACTGAAGCCCACACGTTTTACGATACTTCTAACTAGCGTTAACGTGCGCGACTTGCCAATAACATCAGTTGTAATTGCTCCCAAAGCGAGAGATATGGAACGGAACTGTACAAGTGTCGGAACTTCTCTGTTAAATACGCATCAAAGGGGGCAAGGTCAGATCAAACTGGTTGCTGAAGTCTCGACAATATGTTCAGTGCACACTCGTACAATTGCACCTCTAGCGACAATCCCGAATATGAATTGCGTACGAACTTGATTTACGACACGGGCGTAAATCGTACAACAATAGTACGAGACCTTCGTTAATTGTGCAAAGGTTTAATAGTGCCAGTAAAAGCGGTCGGAGTTGCGCGACGAAGCGACGGCCAAATTCTTAATTAAAATTTTCATGAAGATGACGGTCAGATGGGCGTACCGGGGGCTTTTCACTTGTCCGTGAAGTTTTTAAGGATTAAGTACGAGGGTCGCTGATGAAGACATTAAAAAATGTTCCATCTCTCGACTCAGAATACAAAGCAATGTCGAAGATAAAACGGACGGAGAAAGACAGAAGTAATTTAAAAATACTTGGAATTCTTAAAAAAAGGCATGGGTTTACTGGGGCTTCTTCCTACTTAGTATAGACTTGGTCCTTTTTAGTTACACATTTTTTACGGTGTTGAGTTCCGTTTCAAACAAAATGCCTTTATAGCTAGCTCAGAGCACAAAACCCTTGCGTACTTTGACAGGATCTTTAGACTGTGCTCACCTGAAGGTAACTTTTTCATCTTTTGAATGCAAAGGAGTATTGCCTCTTTCAATCCATTATTTTTAGCGGATTCTCTGAGGACCGTACGGGAACACTTTTAAATAAAAATCACTTCATTCGCAACACGCAGATAAAATTCTTAGACTGAGCAGGTTCGACTTCTGAGGTAAAAATAGTTAGTTAAGGCTATCTGAAAATGCATTGAATTGAAAATTTTCAGCTTTCCTGGATTATTAGTATACAGAGTAGATTAAATCACAATCATAAGTACTGCAACGAGCTCACTAAGCTGCCTGAATACCACCGACGTGTAAGTTGAGCTCCATTTGTTCAAGACATACACGCAATGTCAGTTCACGATAACACTTTCAGACTGTTTCGCTCATCACGTCCGACCTTATGGAAGTTGGTAACAAATGAGCTGGCGGAAGCGGTCGGCATTTCAAGCGAGCTGGTGGCCAAGTCAGCTACACTCCCGTTGGCAACGATGTTCACTGCTGGTTTCGTTACATTCGTTTTACTGTGGTCTTTAGTCAAACAGAGCGATGAAAGTACAAAAGTAGACTTGAACCCCTGGTGGCAGGCTGCCGTGCTCTTACCAACGTGACTTTGTCGCGAGGGCGTGCGGTATCGGCATTCATGAATGCTAATTCGACGAACGCCGACGTCGTGGCTTTGTAACTGTGGATCAAAGTTCCTTCTTACCTCAACGTCTCGTCTTTGAAGCCTATCGGTTTTTTCGCGTGTTGAAAGAAGTATCCTTATCGATGCGGTTATGTAGGTAAATAGATTTGAAACAGTGATCGTTTATTTTGTAATGCTAATTTATTGCCGCCATGACGTTCTTCTTTACTATAAATAAGTAGGTACGGCCTTAGATTAAATTAAATACAAGTTATGACTATGTTTACAATATTAATGGATTATTTATGACTCTAACTATGAAATGGATATTAAATAACCTAAATGCCTCTCTTAAGGGGAAATCATTCAGCAGTACCATCTTCGACCGATAGAAAATCTTAAGAGTAGGTAATTACTATATTTATCAGAATTATTTAGGTACCATTAGTGGATGCGATACATGTTGTCCTGTTTAACTATGTATATTAATTTTAAATTACTACAATTTCCCTATGTTACTTTCAGAAGAACCTTTTCTAGACTAGACATACGCACACAAAACAATATTTAGGTTAATTTCTTTCTTTCTGTCTTTCTCCTTTAAATTTTAGTATGTTGCCTACGTACACATTGCAGCAACCGATACGAACCGTTTGTCAATTGATTCCCCGGGCTTAGAGCTATCTCTGTACCTTGACAGCTGTTCAAACAAGGAACGGAAAAACTATCACTCGTTACAAAGACGAGATCAACACAAACCGGGACTCGTTGTCGGATTCAATCGTGGTAAAAAACGTCGCTTGTTCCCCTTCCCCCTCCACCGTGCTCCCCTCCGTCCTCCTCTCCGTCCTCCATCAAAACAGTAAGACAAAACGACCACTGACTCATAAATAAATCATCGGAAAAGGTACACAGGTATGTATAGATACATACACTCGGGTTGCCACGTCTGACAGAATCGAGTGACAGAAAAAATCCGGCTCCCGTCAGATAATATTATACTGAACGCACACGGAAATTGCCTAAAAGAGTTTTGGAAACTGTACCAAGTCACTTTGGATGAAAGTTTTCACTAATGTTTGCCTATATTATGATTTGAATAATGAGCCATTTTGTTTGAGATCGTGTAGTGATTATTTTTTCGACGTAGATGTCGCTTCCGTTTTATGTAGTATTAAATAGGAACGTCTGTGGCCTAGTGGTTGGGTCATTGGTCTTGATATCGGGAGGTTGTGGGTTCGATACCTGCAAAACTATGCGTAGGTGTTTAACCAAGCTTTATTTATATTCATACAAGTACAAAAGCTATATTTTATCATTCAACATAAAAATTTGAACGCGAAACCATTAAAGTGTTTGTGTAATTACTTGGTGAATAAAGAAATGTGGGAAGCCAAATCTAACTAGTTAAGTAGTTCCTATGAAAATATATATCTTTCCTAAGAAGCCATCTTATGACATGGTTTAATCAAATACTTACTAGTAGTACTCGTTTCCATAAACAGTGGGTGTAGCCTTGTTGTCAGGTCACTCGACTTTGATTAGAAAGGTTGACGGTTCGAGCTTGGCTTTAGTGTACTTTTTGTTGGACATACAGGTACTACGCCTTTACGATGATTGTATGAATTACGCATCGTGAGAAAATAAGCATATTAGGCACTTACTAAAATGGTTTGTCATACCAATACAATCATTGTTTAAATATTAATACATACCGTATTTTGTTGACTAACTATAGTCGAAGCAAATTTTCACACATTAACAGACCCATGAACAATTTTTAGAATGCATGTAACTGACAACCAAATGTATAGCGATGACATTTGTATCCCAGCGTTGAACATCCTGATCCTTCTTTGTTCTTTGTCATCAATTAATAGAGTTGTGTTTATTTTTGTAACTAGATTATGTAGTTATGTATATCTTACTAATATTATAAATGGGAAAGTGAGTTTGTTTGTTCCGCTATCACGCCGTAACTACTGAACCGATTGCTTTGAAATTTTGCAGACGTATAGTTAGAAGTTCGGTTTAAATAATATCCTTTTTATCCCTGAAAAAATGATATTTCCGAGGGAAAACAAAAATATTCCTTTATACCGCAATATAACCGAAGACCACGCTGGCGAAACTGCGGGCGGAAAGCTAGTGTAAAATAAATATAAAAAGCTCTGCAGCATTTATTATGCAAGGCAAACAAAAAGGTTTCATCTTGTCGCAACCTTGAATGCTCATAAAACATTTACGAATACTACAATTGATTATAATATAATGATTGGGGAAATATCACTACATGCCGTATTTTGTTGACGGCGGCGTCACCCAAGAAGCAAATTGTGACACATTTGGTAGACCCAGTAGTATTTTTTAGAATGGATGTAACTGAGAAGCAATACCACAATTGCTTACAACGTGAACAGATTTAGCATCCTATATCTATCACGTTAAGGATTTCCCGCGAGTGTTTGTGCCCGTACTCGAAAACAACCATTTAAAAAAACAGCTCTTTTTTCCAGTTGACTTCCAGTATCGCAGCAGTATCCTCATATCTCAAAGTCCACGAGCACATCTCGCGGAAGGCCCCTCGCTTGACGTGTCAATCATAGCGGAAGATTGGATCACGCACGCGACCCGCGCCAGGGTGAGCTCTCCCGAAATGGACAACTGTCACGGCTGGGATTCACATGCCGAGCGGTTTTTCCAAGAGGGGTGAATTTAGGCAGGTTTACCTCAAGCTCGTTGGGTATGAAATGGAGCTCTGAGATCACGTGGTTGGTAGCGGTTTTGAACATGGAAAAGGTTGTATAATAGAACAGGCTAAGTGGTTTACTATTGGCTAGTTACTAGTTTTGTTTCTGGCTAGGATCAGTAAAACTTGAGAGATCGTATAATTTGGTTCTGTCAAAAATGTATGATAGCCTCCCGTGTCACGTAACGTTTAATATAGGAACGCAGACTTTTATTGGAATGTTAACGTTTTGGTGTAAGTAAAATAAAATTAAAAACACTACTATATTGCTTCAACGGTTTCAAAAGTATAAAAATGATAATAAAATATTACTGTAGTAATAAATTGTGTACACCAATAGGTTTCACCGATATTGTTTCGAGGCTAATCTTTTTTAGCCTGGAAACAAAATCGTACCTCGTAACTACATCATGTAGGCTAGAAAAGACTAATGACATCTTATTTCTTTTCTTCAAGTTTCCGTCTACTAAATGTATGCAGTTATGTGAGTATGAAAGAAACGGAAAAATAAAATACGAAATTGGATAGATAAATCATACCGCCTGAAATAATATTTGCGGTGCATTGTTATTGATTTCATTCAACCGAGGGTCGGGTACCTGTCTTTTACAGACGTATCTTCTTGTTGAATTTCCTTATTACGCACACAGATCTATAAAAAAAAAACAAAGTTAGGAACGGAAATCGTTTTTCACGTATTCTACGTTTACTTTATTCGCTGAATGGTTAAACGAATATTGATTTTTATGAGATTGTATCATGTATTTTTTATTACTTAATAATGTTATGGGGGTTAGTGTGTATTTTGTTATAACTACTGTTTAGTTTTAGGGGTCTCTGAAATCTGTGACTTTTTAATCAACATGAGCGTGTAAATCAAACTAAAAATCACTGAATGTAAATATAGGTGAAATAAGATAATGTGGTCCTTGACTTGTAACCGGGAGGTCCGGGTTCGAGTCCGGCTACTGGACGTGTACCAAGGGGACTCTTTTGCAGAGCCTATGTACGCAACGCAACGCTACGTACGGTGAAGGACAACATCGTGATGAAACCCGCACACCACAAGGTGTGTGAACCCTATAACGGCGATGGGCTCACCCCCTGTTACGTTGGGTTAAATACGCTTGGTGAACCTCTGCCTACCCCGCTTTGGGATTAAAAGGCGTGAAGTGTATTTTTTTTAATATAATGAAAATGAAAATGACGGAGGTCTCTGTCTACCCTTATGTGAGACAGTCTGGAAGCTATGTGTGTAAAATTCGCGACGTCATCCAGAAACGAGATGTCTAGGGTAAATGTCACATCCGATCAATGATATGCTGCGTCAATGATTGTATTTCTTAATATGATTTTAGGATTCCTCCTCAAAACCCGTGTCATTAATATCTAAAGAAATCACTCCGGTTCCTGTCTCCTGAGATTTAATTTCATCTCTGCACGTAAGTAGACTAACTATCTAATCATCAGGTAAGCCCACTGACACTCTCTGCTGAAGATAAACCTCCCCAAATTCCACAACGATTGTTGAACTATCTAATACTAGACATGATTAAAGAAATTACACTCATACTAAAAGTGTAATAGCGACTTGCAGGGACATTCACTACACGTAACGCAGTATACTTGTTTGTTTCACATTGACAGGCGAGAATAAAAGCAAAACCGTACTCAAAAGGGACATAAAATGTGAGTAAATCTGAAATGGCCAATTCACTTAGAGACCAGATTTGTAAACGAGCGAAACGCAGTACGAAGGCATCGCGCAAAACACCGTAAAAACCCGAAAGGATCTAATAATCCTTCAGGTGTTTCTCTGGAGGCAATACATCGGAACAAATTGACCGACGTGATTGGAATGCTCATTGGGACGGACACCCTAAATAGACAAAGAAACAAATCGTAAATAATCAGAACCTTTATACAGAAAAAACTACAAACACAGCGAGGCCAGCGAATTAGGCATAACGTATACATCCAATACCTTGCAAATGCGATGCGAACCAACCCGCATGTGGAAGAAGCAGATGAAACGTCCATTTGATTTTGGAACAATCAATTTGAGGCTCAACGGCATTGGCTGGTCATCTCTTTCTAATTCTATGCGAGGGAACGGTGCGATTGGATGGTTTGATTCATTCGTTCCGTGGGGTACGGCGTCTTCGCAAATATAGCGTGGGATATTGCAATTCGGCCCACCTCGCGCGGTCCAGCGAGCCGAGAGCGCCACAAATTGAGGCTTTTTGAGGTTCCTACCTGTGCCTGCTGATGTTACCTCGCTTACTCATTTTTTCTTTTGTTTACATAGGGCCAAGGGAAAGAATACATATTACAGGATCCACAATGTTTTATTCGCGATTTTATCTTTACCTTAAATATTGCCTTGTGCTAAAGATTTTGACTATTAGTCATTGTATCGTTTTGGCTTAGAATTTAAATTAAAATCGATACAGCACCAACTTTATATCGTTCACATTGACAAATGACAGCATTACCTGAAAAAAACCTTCAACAATATAAAAAAATACGAAAAGGAATGTATGGAATGAAAACAGTTATAATATAAAGATTGCAAAGAGTTTATCATCTGAAAAGTTATCAACACAAGCTAAAGTCGTCAAGACGTGGCGCAAAATAAATTTAATTAAAAAACAATAAATGTTCAGTACGTCGCACCGGGCCGGAGTGGCATCCCACGAGAGTCTGGCGTCTGCCCGAGCTCGGGACGAAAGCGAGAGTCGTGGGGCACAGATACTGTTAAATATTTACTTGAAAACTCCTTCCACTGCAACTTTTTCATGACCAAAATGCTCTGATCTCTTACACGAAAACTAAAAGAATGGAACGTGAGCTCATTCGAATTTACGACAATCTCGAATTATCTGGAAAATTTCAAACTAGCTGGTCACATCCCAGAAACGCATGCGCTTAGAAAAAAGTTAGTATCCAAGGAGAATAGACGATGAGGTCTGGGAAAGCGCTGCATTGAAAATTGATTTTCCCTATAAAATTTCAATTTTCAGACATTGCTATTTCAGCACACAGTGTGCAAACGCCGAGATTTCATTATCCACTAGGATTTTCGCAGCTTTCGAAAACTCATCTATTCTTTTGAAAAAATATTACTAAAAAAATATCTCGAAATTGCTTAGTTAGTTTGCTTGCTTTTAATTTATCGACAATTGTGCGGTGGGCCAAGTATTATATTATTATTATGTACGATTTGTGAACATTCTTGTGAAGATTCGATCGCCGCACCGACACAAAACTTCTGTTCTCTATCTAATGTTTTAAATATAATATTAATGCGTAGTAACATCTTATTTTCTTTAATATTTGGGATAGTCAACAGGACACAACAATAATGATTTAACACAAAATAAACATGTAGTCCTAATTACAGGCTGCATATTTAACAGTAAAACGAAATTATCTGGACGAAAATGAGGATGACTAAGTATGTTTGTTATATAGTAGACCACATCACTACTAAACACCAGGCAGGATGGTGGTCAAACGCATGTTTATACGAATTAAAAAAAAATCTCAATAGATACTCACAAACCTTCTAACGGGAACGGCAATAATGAGTTTAAAAAAGGCTTTATGCACGTTAGTTTAATATCGGGTACGCAAGTGCATTTCAGACGAGCCAGCTAAGTTATGGCTCGATTATCGACGAGCGATATGAATTATGTGGCAGCGGGGTTGCAGTCTGTGTACTAGGGATGGGATGGACGATGAATGATTTGTTATCGATTGTCGTATTCATATTTTTTTGAGTTAGTTTACTTATTGCGATCAATGTCATTATAAAATGTTTCGAGAAAATAAGTTAGTACACGTACACGTACTGGATGGACGATATAGTATTACAAAATAGGTATGACGAATATTGGTAAATCAAGTAAGAAAAAAATCAACCCTTTTTGTGGATTGAATTCGACTTAAATATTTGTTCGACTTAAATAAATGGTTCGTTAACAAGCTCTTGCATAGATCAAATTTGTGATTAATGAATGTTGGCAACGCCGTCTAGTGCCCTAGTAAAAGACACTGTTCATTTAAATTAATTTTGTAATTGAGTAAAAAGTATCGATAAAAGTGTCAAGTTACCGATTGTTCCCATCCTTACCGGTAAACCAATTTATAGTCGTTTTGCGAGTTTTATGGGCAGCGACAATTGGTAGCTTAATCATCCTGTATGCTAGAGTTATTTGGAGTTATTTCAAGCCATTCGACTGCAGCGACTTTGTTGACACGGAATGTGATTTATACGTGCAAACAAAATATCAAGTACCTAGTATACCTCGCTTTTTGAACCGTGAAAACATTAATTTATCACCATGAACATTTTCGATTTAGTAATTTTTTTTTTGTATGGTATCAGCGTTAAAATGTTTTATAGGTACATAAAGCTGTTAATATTAAAAGTGATAAAAAGTTTATGGTGAATTAAAACAGTTTTAAAAAGTGTGGTAGGTAAATAATATATCGCATTTATGCCTGTACAAAAAGGCTATTTAATATAAAATAAGAGCACGGTACAAAATAAAAAAAATATATATACTGTTAATTGTCTAACCCCTGTTATGTTGTGTTAACAACGCTTGGTGAACCTTGCGTATTTACTCAACAAATACCTCTACCTAACCCGCTTTGGGATTTAAAGGTAAGAAGTTTCGTTGTTTTTTACTTTTTCGTTTCATTTTTTTATTTAAAATACCAAGAGCTTGACAAACCATCCTGCCCGATGTTAGGCGGAGATGTGATCTACTATGGAATACTTGTGCATTAGGTACCTATTTACCCATGACTTGAAGATCTCCAGATTATACTGTGCAGGAAACACAGATTCTGGCAAATCATTCCACATCCTGGCGGTTCGAACTATGTATGTAGTAGTATTTCGGTTTTCTTTTATAATTTCCGTAAACAATAAAACGAAATAAGTGCATCCATAACAGTACAAATAGAACCAATCCGAAGGGTTTCGGGGAACGGCCTTTCTTAACGACCACTGCATAATTCTCAATCAATTTTCTGAATCAAGTATTCAGGACCGTTGCTCATCATCCATGTTCCACTTTCACAGGGATCATACGACCTTTGGCACAGGTATTTTTTGGGAGGATAAAATTGCGAAGGAAACGAAAAAAAGCGCCGAATGTAATATGCAAAGGCACGTCGGAAGTTCGACGTTGGAATCCGGAATCGCTCGAGTTATGAGGTGAGCATTTTCCCGAGAACCGAAGTTGGGCCCACGCGTTTATCTACCGTATGCGGACTACACTTGCTATACACGTTTCACTATAAAGTGGACGTGCTTTGCGTAGTGTTACTAAGAATGCGTAGCTCAAGTTGTTCTGATGCTGTTGTTTGTTGTGGCACCTCAGTACACACTTCTACAGGAACGTTGGCAAATAAACTGACGGTAGGAACTACATGTTCTGCGTAGTTGCTACAAAGAGATCGCTTAGTAGTAATTTCTGTAAACAGTTTGCTTAAGAGGATAGTTATTTAAATGATTGTATAGGTTGTGGTATATTTTAACCGACTTCAAAAAAAGAGGAGCTTAATTCGACGGTATTTTTAGACTTTTGGATGAACTGATTTTAATGATTCTTCTTTTTAGTTTTAAAGCTGATATTTTCCGTATGATCCCATTCAAATTCTGTTCAGTTCTGACAATGACATCCAGGAGAAAACCTCAAGTCTTAATATGTATTTTACTGCTTGAAGTCGGCTTTTTTATAAAGTATAAAGAGTTTTCTAATACGAATAAAGGTACGTCGAATATATTATCATAGATACGAGAACGAAAAAGTACAACTGGAATCTTTTTACTTACCCAAAAATCCATATAAGTTCATCCACACTTAGGCATAGTATCGAATTGCCGACGTAGAACATAGAGCGCTCTTGAAGCTCTATCGTCTATGAAATCTTTTCAAATTGTTATTACAACTCAGGCACAGGAAAAGACCATTTAAAATAAGGCAATATCACTATCAACTAAGCCGTTCCCACCACGGCAAAAACCATCTCCTTAGCGTTTTGCTGCATAGACCTCATTTTCATTCCGATAGCATCGTACCGCCGACCGCTCGGCCTCGACTCACGACTAACTTGGAAAAAAGTTCCAACTTAACGTTCCACTTCATAAAATCTATCTATATATAGATAGGTATGTACAATCATGAACTGTCAATGGTTCGTTAATAATTTAGTTGGTTTGAAAAAGTTTAAGGCTTTCAATAGTTGGGTGTGAAATACGTACGCGGAATGTAGTGAACACTTTATGTATTATGTATGTAATGTAGTGGTCCTGCTGAATTAGTCCTATATATATACTATAAATACGACTATGTAGTGTTATAACACTTTCGAGGACACGAAATACAAAAGAAGTTTTTTTGTCAGCGCGTCGACAGGTGGGACCACCACCAGGCTTGTCCACGAACGAGTTTATACAAAAATATCTTATCGGTAGAACTCTTCATATGCTCTATCGTAGACCACATCGAAGAACTTAACACGGGACAGGACGGTGGTCACACATTTGCCTATTCACAATAAAAAAATGTTAATCAACAAAGCTGTTTGATGAAATAATGAAGGACCGATATCGTGTAGCGGTATTAATTTGACAATGCAATAAAAACAATTTATCACAGCTGTAATTAACTAAACAACAGCCACAGATTAATCATACTTTATTAAAAACTAGCTCACCCGGCAAACGTTTTGATAATATGCAGTGTTCCTCTGCTGTTATATGCTTGTATTCTTCTATTATATAAAAATGAATTGATGTTCGTTAGTCTCGCTAAAACTCGAGAACGGCTGGACCGATCTGGCTAATTTCGGTCTTGAATTACACGTGGAAGTCCAGGGAAGGTTTAAAAGGTGTATTTCTATTCTTTAAAAGGTGTAAAGGTGTACTGCACGGGGTACAAAAGCGACTTCCTATGGCAAAACAAATGTTTACCGAGACAGCTAGTTATACATATAATCAATCATACTCCATCTTCTAAAAAAAGGTATCAAATTCCGTTGCGTAATTTTAAATCTAAGATCTAAATCTAAGCGTACATACGGATATACATCGAAAAGCACCTTATTTTTATACTCTGAACCTACTGTGTTTTTTTTACAGTACTATTGTGTATCAAGAAACTGGAGGTTAAAAATAATACAAGTAAGATATCTATTTAAAAAAAGGACCATTAAATTTATTAAAATATAATCTTCAAACATGCCACTAATCCCTTACGGGGTGAACAAAGGCATAGCTACATATAAACCGGCCGACGCCCACACGTAACCATTCCGTCAAAACAATGTTTGTATACAAAAAAAAACCTACGAACCGCCATAAAAATCACTGCCATCATCATCATGAAGTGTAAAAAATGGATTTGCGCTGTATTAGAACTTTTACGACCGAAAAGCGGTAAAATACACTGAGTGGCCATACAAACATTGTCGTTAAAATATAACCACACTCGTAAAACATGACTGGATGGTGTAAAAATGAAGTCTGCGGAAAATAGATCATACCATCTCCCTACAACAATAGGGGACTATAATGTACCTACATTACATTAAACGATTTTGTTACAGGATTAAGGAAGGTTCGTAAAATTAAAGTAGGTCGAGGTTTGAGTTAGTACAAACGATAATGAAAAAAATGTCTGTTTTTGTGCGGAGAAAATTATAGATTAAAAATACCGCTCAGATTTTAAGATACATAATAATATCTTTGCATTGCTAATCTTCATCGTCATAATTTGCCTTATGTATACCTTACTTACTTGGTAGCCTCTGATTTAAGTTGTTGTTTACTAAGTGTAAAAAGGTCCCGAGCAATGGTCTTAGAAAGGTTTTTACGTCTACATAAAAATCTAGACTACACTTTCTGCCTTGAGACATTTTGTCTGGATATAATTTTTTTTTCATTTCCCCGCATTGTCGCCATAGTAAAAGTTGTTCATATTGACGAGCCCAACGTTTCTAAGACCATTGCTCGGGGCATTTTACACTCAGTATAGTGAGAATGTACTTGTAGCAAACCAGTTTACCTGAAAATAAAGAAAATTAACGTTAGGTTACTTAAGTTACAAACGAGAGTCAAAATATTATTACTCAAGTACAATATGAATACAATGTGAACCGCAAATTATCTTCATACAAAAAACCCAATTATCAGAGTTTATTTTGTCCATTTTGTTTTGTCTTGGGGCACTCAGTAGAAAGATGGAAGTACAGAAAAAGTAAACGTCGGCTTAAACAAGCATTTCCGATTCACCCTGTATACAAGTCGTATAATATTATAAACATATTGCTGCTTGTATACAAGTTGAATAGGAATAGTACACGGTAAATACCGAACATTTCCAACTTTAAAAATTATTGCGATAAAACATTACGTTTATAAATCACCTCCCCAAAATTCCAAATGCATTGAAGGGTTGTACATACGTCGCGACATTCGATGTAAAAATAGTACACCAATTTGTTCCACAGTATCATAAATTACACGGCGCATTAACTGAAGCAAACTTTACATAAATTGGGTCCACATGAGTTTAATGTACCGTATTATGTAGACAGCAGCGCCATGACGCCCGCCGGCACCAACTTAACAAGCTTCCGATGCAATTACTACTTAATAATTATTATTACAGATTCATTTTAAATACCTAACTACACTACAGGGTGTCAATTCTCATATAAATTAAATAACTACCTAAGTATAGAACAAAAAAATAAATTTGTAGTTAGTACTTTTACACATAATACAGTATAACGTTAAGTATAAAATTAAGAGTTAAAATTTGTACTTTAAACCGGGTATTACGGCGCGAAATTAACCAAAGATAAGGACGTGGTTATGACCTGACCACGGCACATATAACTAACCTATGTTCTACCTACAATGTGTCGGGAACGTCGAACAAATAACGAAGGTAAGCTGAATGCTTATCTTTGGTTAATTTAGCGCCGTAATACCCCGTATAAACTCTTAATATAATGTAAGCGCGCGTTTCTTTCAAAAAGGTTAAAAAATTAAAGCGTTTTGGACATAATTTTTAACAGATAAGAAACATCTTTTTCTGGCGGCATTTTTTCGAGTTAGAAAAACCTATAACATATAGAACACGTCCTAACACAAAAAAATAGTACCTATTAAGTGCAGATTTTTATCAGATAAGGAACATGGGCATGTTTCTGAGAAAAAAGGGGACTCAGTATGTAGCAACAGTTACCTTTGGCCCTGGTATTCTGGGTCGAATTGTTCAATTTAGTACCGGATTGCTATCAATACATACTTAGTATAAAACAAAGTCGCCTATCGCTGTCTGTCCCTATGTATGCTTAGATCTGTAAAACTACACAACGGATTTTGATGCGATTTTCTTTAATAGATAGAAGAAGGAAGTCCATGAAGAAGTTTTATATGTATAAGACATATATAGAATAGCAGAGAAACACTGTTTATAATGTATATTGGCAAACCAACGTTTGCCGGTTCAGCTAGTATAAATATAAAGATCTACAATAGTTATCACATAATTACATTAAATGCACTGACTTACATGCATCTATAATTTATTTAATTTTAACAACTCTACTACTTTTTTATTTCAAAATATTAATAAATACTCATTTATACCCGCAACAAGCTTCGTCAATAATAAAATTAATGCCTGTATTTATTATTTATACTGGTGAGTTCAGTAGCTGTTTTTGACATACTGAAAGATTTAATGATTATAACTACTACTCTTACACTATTCATTACAAAAAAATGAGTGAAAATATACAATGGCAAAATGGCGATATCTTCCAGGTAACTCAAATTATATTATAGCATTGGTAAAATAGTTAGCAAATAACTTAAAGAAGAAAGAACAGACTTCAACCAACAAAATACCTATTAAGACTTGTCATTGTCTCATGGATGCAATTGTCGGAACTCAACCAAATTTAAAGTGGACCAAATGCGACTGCCAGCTTTCAAACCAAAAAAGAATCATGGAAATCGGTTCTCCTAGTCAAATGTTTTGAGGTAGCAAACATAAAAAAATGCGGTGAGTTGAGAACCTCCTCCTTTTTTTCGAAGTCAGTTAAAAAAGTAGTAAACTGTAAATTCACAACAATTAAAAAAACCATTATCGCGAATAGCAGACTCAGCCAGTTAGGTCGAAATGGAGATAAATGTTTTGTACAACAATACAAAGTAACAAGGTACCTACTATCTGACCGGCACACGTTGTTTTGTCCTATAAAATGTTTCCAGTAAAAATAAAAATTGTGGTTGGGCACCCTTATCGCTTGCGTGGTTCACGTCAGCCTACAAAAAAACATAAAAATCACTTAAGGCCGTTTTAGAAGAGTTAGGGAACCACGAGGATTTCATAGAGAGGGCTTCACAATGTTAGTCAGGAATAATGTAGCTTTCCAGCAGTGAAAGGAACTTTCAAATCTGTCCGGAGTAGTTTCGGAGCATATTAAATTTAAACAAATAAACAAAAAAATCAAAGCTTTTTTCATATTGGTACCACACATCGTTGCTTAACATCAGGCAAGATTGTGGTCAAACACTTGTTCACTGTGTTGTGTTAAAAAAAACCTGCATATAACTTTTGTATATGTGAATAAATGAATAAATATAAAAAAAGCCGTGTTAGTGACAATTATTTTAATTATTATTATGCTCAAACTTTTACTTTCAGGAATAATCAAAAAGACATGTCGCTACGTTTTTGGAATGTTTTTATATTTTTTTATCAATTGCAGTTCTACAATACGTTTCACATTGACCAATTAAGTGTTCTTAATAAACCTATGGTTTTGTTCGTTAATTCCTAATTTCTCCTAGTACCGAAATGACTACAAGAATAATGCTCCAGACTACTATTATTATTGTTATAAAAGACTTAATTAATGAAACTTCCTGACTTGTGAATACATCCTTCCCGAACCCACGATGTCCCAACTTGGATCAATATTTAAATCGCTCCGAGCGAGTCTGTCTTGCTTGGCGGGTTTCTTAACATGATTTGCTTTTCGGTGAACACATACCTACGTACACAACTAGATGTACCCCGGCGATGTTATCCACAGTTTATGCCATTCCCGTGGGAATTTAGGGATAAATTATAAATTTAACCTATGAGTTATTCCGATATGAAATTCGTTCAACGGTTTTTGTGTGAAATAGTACAAAACATCTAAACTTTCGCGTTTATAAGTAGAGCAACCGTGGATAAAGGAATCTGCATTGTGACCGTGAGTGAGGTACTAGGTTCAAGTTCCATAATCAAGGTGTGTACGAATTAATTTCTATGAACGCATTCATTAATATAACACAATATTTTGAGTAGATACTCTGAAACATAATTATCTTCATAGCTCAGACGATGTAGAATCGCGATTTATTATTATATTTTATCGCTCTGGGTAAGGGGTAATTACGAAGTGACTTTAATTATTGTTTCAGCCAGTGGTAAGATTGCGGGATTCGTTAACATGAACGTTTTGGTGAAAAGGGGACCCACATAACGACGGTATTAATATGAGATTTCCACACAAGAAAAAAGAAAAAAAAAGATTTTTACGAGGCCATTTTATCAGCCAAATATAAATTATAATTATATACCTACACATAAATAATCTACATACAGATAAAAAAATATACAATGACATATTGGATGTTATCGATATAGTATCTGAAACCAAAATTATTAATGTTTTTTTTTCACAATATGAACCCATATTAGGACGTAATGAATTTCGATAAAGTAACCAATCATTTCGGCGCCTGCGCATATGGCTTCTGTCAATCAAGTGAGTGATAAAAAAATATTTATTATAGCTTATCTGTTGGACCACCATGTATGCAACTGCAGTCTGTTGTAATATCCAATTATCAATATCACTATGTAGTATAAAACAAAGTCGCCTCCCGCTGTCTGTCCCTATGTATCTTTAAAACTACGCAACGGATTTTGATGCGGTTTTCTGCTGAATCTTGGAGAAGGGTTATAAGTAAGATTCAGTAGAGAACCACTTAACAATGCTGATAAGCATTGCATCCGTGAAGTATTTTACGTGAAGACTTTATGAAATAAATCTAACATCGTGGAGTGTGAAACGATTAAACATACTGAGGTCAATTGCAACACAATTGTTTTAGACATCAATATTTAGGAAAAGTAAGAAAAGCAGTAATTTGTGTACTCGATTCCGATGCCAACAATATTAGTTTCTAAACTACTAGTAGTTTAAATATTTGTATTTAATAATCTAGCTTAGTTACTGCTCATTACCTAGAGTAAAATGTTAATCAAAGTAATCAAAATACGACCATAACGGACTTTACCTGGTTAATAAGTGTCTGAAATATATGATCGAATCAATATAGGTAGAATTAATTTTAAATTATAAATAGATTCGTCGTGAAGAAAATCTCAATGGAGAATTTTCAAACTGCAAAAAAATCTTATCTAGATGTCGCTAGTAGGTGTGTAGGTGAATTCTGTCAGTTATATTTTATTACATTTTTTATTATTTCGGCTAGTTATTCAGAGCTAGAAACTTTTGTAAGATGTAAACAAACAATAAAAAAAAATAACTGACACCTTCAATACTGACTGCTAGACGTCAGTCGTTTTGTTAACATTAATCCCCCTTAATACAGCTAGCGCCATCTTTCATAACTAAGAGACACAAGAGCCCTGAAAATTTAGGTGTATTTTAGGTACATATCACGCCTTCACTTTAAATAGGTGTAGAACGCTTGTTCATAGCGATAAAAAAAAACCTACTCGAACTCGGCTTCTGTAGCCGAGAGGACTCGGTGGAACATTTAAGTAAACTTTGTGCGTAATACTTATTAGAATGTTCTATCGATCGATACTCACTGCGATACCTACTTGCTAGTAAGAAAACAATTCCTTGTATGAAACCACCACAAATCATTTTATTTAGGGCCATATTCACGATAACAACAACAATTCCCTTGTGGTATTAATATCATTACGACAGAATATTGAAATTGAAGCGCTCGTGGCCGATGTGCGAATAGGACAGCGGACATTTACGGAAAAAAATAAAAACAAACACAAAACATGTAACGGGCTCGTTGGTGTAGTGGTCTGTCTGCTCCGTAGAGTCGTGGGTTCAATTCCCACCGCTGACACCTGTCACCTAAGCACCTGCTTAGGTGATGAGCTTTTAAGCACTTGTTAGATGTGTTTGGGTGATTTAGTTACTTAACATGGGATGAAGGTAATGTGTGTGACAGTGAAAGTGTACTCTTGTAGCGCCACCGTCACATAGCGAGAACAATAATAATATAAGACCCCATGAACCACGGGGCCTAGTTTACTCAATGGCGCTATCTCATCCTGAAGTTTACTTGGAGAAATACACACCACACGCACCAAGATAAGTCATCTCTACTATCTTTGTAAATAATTCTACTGAATCCGTCCGAGTCGAATCTGAGCGTGACAGCTTAATTGAAGTTGCAACAGTGTTTGACAAGTTTGACAGTTGAGCTTGTGAACGACAACGCGCAACTCACACAGTGCCAGTTACAGATTCTTTTTGGGGTGATCCATTTTCAATTAAAAAATCTTTTTGTGTTGCCTTCTTTGCATCTACCCTACTTATCCGACAATGGATGTCATTGTCCGAATTGAGTAATATTACATGAGACTACGTGAGATACGCCAGATTTAAAACAAACAACAATCATCACAATATGTCCACCCAGTCGAAATCTCAAACATAAATTATATCTATATATATAAAAGAAAGTCGTGTTAGTTACACCACTTATAAATCAAGAACGGCTGAACCGATTTGGTTGAAAATCGGTGGGGAGGTAGCTTAGAACTGGGAGACGGACATAGGATACTTTTTACCCCGATCCTGTTGGTCGCGTCGCTATATAGAGGGTGTTATAGCTTGTATGACATACTGAAACTACGCGAATGTTATCGCGGGGCGTCCACTAGTATAATAATAAAAGTAACTGTTATTTATTCATAAACTTAAATACTTTCAAACAATAAAGAACCCAATCCAACCAGTACTAATTTACCGCTCATACGTTTTTTTTAAATTCGCCTCGATTTATCGGGTTTGCCACCATCAAACCCTTATTTACTTATAATAATACCGCTTTAGACATAGCTTATATACATTTTTTTATTTATTTAGGACAGCCAACAAGAGATACACCCACACATAACACTTAAAAACTAAATACACATTCATTCATAAAATGTTCTCTTAATTATAGGCTAAGACTAAATTCGCCATTATTAAGAGTGGAATGCTATTTATTTGTTATTTACAAGAATGTTGACAGCTCAGGGCCAAAGCGCACTTTATGTTACATGCAATAGGAACATAAATACACTTATACTATTAAAGATTTTTTAATTTATTTCACATTAAAAGAAGACAAAAGTACAGTTAAAACAAAAAACATTAGAAAAAGCAATAAAATTATAAAAATACATATATTTAACTTAGTAAAATAAAAAAAAAATAACAAAAAAGTCGTCACAATCGGTTCATAAACGAACAAGTTATCCGCCAACAAACATAAAAAAGCATGTATAAGTATACGGTCGAATTGAGTAAGACTCCTTTTTTGAAGATTGTTCATTGTGGAAAATAAGTTTACTTGTCCACTGCTGGACATAGGTATCTCCAATTGCACGCCACTGTGATCTGTTTTCGGCTTTTCGCATCCAGCTTCTGCCAGCCATCTTGCGTATATCATCAGTCCACCTTGCCTGAGTCTCTTAAAAAGACTTATTTGAAGTCGCTTAAAAGGAAACATATAGGCGAATTGATAACCTGCTCTCTTTTGAAAGTCGGTTAAAAGGGGTGGTTTGCCAGTGCAATACATAGCACACCTAATGCTAGGAAAGTTCTTGTAACATACCTTGGTATCTCTTTCGCGGGACTCGACTGCGTCTCCTGGTGGTTATAGGTCGCCATTTCAACAACACACACTTGTTTTGTCCATTGTTTTGTTCACACAGAAAAGTTTGTCTTTTGTCTGCGTCTACATACTACATCGCCGTCGCTAAAATTGTACGACCTCAAAATGTTATGAAGTTGGCAACATTGTAATAGGTAACAAAGAGTAGAATGTTTACATGATACACAAGAGAGGGTCGTGTTTCTACACTTACGAGCAATGAAATGTAATCATGCTAGTACCTGCTACCAGTAGTAAACTGGTGCCATTTTATTGCTCGCAAGTGTAAATTCAGTTTTTGACAGTTATGTGAGGCAGCTGTCAAAACAGAGCTCACTGTAAATCAATATGGGCATAAAAGTTGTTCAAAACCTTTGATAGGTTTGTTGTACTAAATTAGTAAGAACTATATCAGCGAAGGGAATCTGGATACCTAATTATCGACCTCAGGTCAATGTAATAATATGTGAGAAAACAAACCAGACATGCGTATAACCAAGTAAATAATAGGTACCTGCTAGGTATGATAAAGATACGCCATGTCTCACAAGAAAAAATACTTTTCTTGACTACTCAGTAGACGACATTTCTGCTTTATTGAAGACGTCTACGAATACCCCAATGCTAAGTAAATATTTGCTCTCAATTAATTTGAGTGTTTATTTTACTAAGAAAATGAGGTGCACCAATAAAAATACTCGCCTAACTAAATATAAAACCAACCCATGCTTTGCTGCAGATTCGTTCCACTCATTAACTGGGTGCGCGTAAAGGCTCATTAAGCGTAACACCTGTGGCCTTAGCATGGGGCTTGTGACAACATATTTGTCACAAAATAATATACCGTTGCCCGGCGCATAGTGGAAATGCTAACGGTTAGTGCTACTTTGTTTTGTTAAGTTTTACTTTAGTTTATTTATTTTGGATTTCATATTAAACTCTCTTTTTTGTTTGGTATACCTAATATTTATACACGTAATACTCTACATTTATTTTTATGGGAATATGTGCTTCATTAGTAGAGTGCCCGAACTAATAATGCTCATATTCCCATGAAAGCGAATATAATGTCACGCCCTTTCTCCATATGACGGCAGAATATGTAGACATAATAGGTCGTAATTTTGCTTAATGTGCGTCATGTAAAATTCATTACAGGTGTATGAGTAAAAAAAATAATGTCCTAAGACTAACAGCGTAAAATAAACATGAAACTATAAATATCATAATACACCAGCACATTTGAAAATAATGATCAGGATTTTCCCGTGAAGTATGTGTTAATGGTACTCGTAGTTTTACTATTTGGTAGTTTATTTCCACTCTAGTGACAGTGGAAGCGCAGCACAAAAGATTTCTGAGTAAAATCGAAGTTAAATCGTCACTCCATAGTAAATGAACGTATCTTTCTCGGGGACTTTAAAAATTTACAGCATCGCGTCCGTTCTGGAGCTATTGTGGTCTACACTGTAGCTAATATAGCTTGAGCTGGCAGTGTATAGATTATTAATGGCCAATGTGATTCATGGAGCGGTGCATCGGTAGTAACTTGTCCTGGCCGACAGTGTACAGTTTTGTTTTATTGTACAGCAACTGCGCCCTTGCTCGGCGCTTTATGATTTGCGAAGCGTACTCATTAAAATTGGAGTGAAAACTTTATTGTTGCGAGTAACTGGCGATCCTGAACTGTTACTGGGGAATTATGAAAATATTTTGGCACTTTATAGAATTTGAAAGGATTTCACTGATTCCGAATAATTGGAAAGCGCAATGGAGAGGTCTTCTCGCTTCCTTGAATTGTTTATTTGAGAGTAATTTTCCTTTTCTTTCAGTACTCCTTTAAAGTGAATATTGAAATATCGTACGGTACTTAATATAATGTTCATAATATTTCGAAAATTTTAATTAAAAGTCATACTGTGTTCAGTGCAGCTATTTAATATTAAAAATAGCTTGCCTTTAATTAATCCAACCTCGGACGCTTACTTCGAAACTCTGACAGTGTCAAGTTATTCCCGTGGATTAAAATTTCGACTTCATTTCACTGGATTGAGGAAGCAGGGAGGGGTGGGGGGTTAGCTAATTCATAAATTAATTTAACTTGGCCCTTGTTCGAGAGACAAAGTTGTGTGTCATTTAGAATGATAAGCAGGGTCGTGGGACAATCAGTCAGGGGTTGTGAACTGTGGGATGCAATGCTGGTCTTTTACTGGATACATTTTTCAATATACAATTAGTTCTAGGCTAAGGTCCTTTTTGTGTAGTCGGATTTGTCCGCGGCTGGACGTGACCCGGCCCTAACGAGTGGCCGATGAGGCGGTCACTCAGGACCGGGCATTTGTCTTTCCTAATGCCGATCGGTGGCCACTCCAAAGAAAGTTTAGATAAGCATCGATATAATTTTAACCGAATCGCCTTTAAGACTTCTGTGATTTCTATTGGATAAATTAATGTAATTCGTAAAACTCCTTCAAAATTATGCAAAGATTATAGTGGACTTACAACTATCGACAATAGAAACATGTCTAATTTAGGTAACATTTAAAGTCAAATAAGACACTCCATTTTGCTAATTAATCATCCACCAATAAAATTTAAAAAAATTGGTATATCGATAGAGAAAGAGAGGTCGAGATCGAATGTCTTTACCTCTGGGATACAGACACCATAGTGTCTATCTTTGTAATGTTAATTGTTAATTTTATTGTGGTAAATTCTCTACAAGGTAAACCACAACCATTAACTATCAACTGTTCCGTTCACCTCACGTCTCTATAGATATTTTCACATCAATGAAGCTTTCACAAAGATAGCGCTTTATAAAACAACAGCTTTCCCCCAACGATGTAGCGGCTTTATGGATTATAAATTTCATTAGTATATTTAGGTCCGTTGTAAGTGACTTGTTCATTAGAACACCGCTTTAGACTCGACTCTTAATCGCAATATTTCATTAGCCCGTTCCGACGGAAAAATTATAAAAGTGTTGTTGCGGAAAAAAAGGGGATTAAGTGAGTACTAACTCCTTTAATATTGTGCCCGTGTATATACACGGGCATAATATCTATTAATATGGTGAAGTTCTGATTTTCACATAAAATAGGTACCTACGTTTTATGTGTACCTAATTTCTGTGACTACTTCTAATATATAAAATTTCCATGTCACAATGTTAGTTACCGTACTCCTCCGAAACGGTTTTACCGTATTTTACCTAATTTTATATGCGAATTCAGTAGGTCTGAGAATCGGCTACTATCGATTTTTTATGCGTCTACCAGTTGTATTTCTCCCAATACACGGGGTACATCATCATCATCATCATCATCAGCCCATACTTGACCACGGGGTACGAAAGCAAATTATTATGGCAAAACCAATGTTTGCCGGGACGGCTAGTATTATTATATTAAAATTATGATTGGTTTGCCTGCAATAAAGTTAATTAAAAATAAAAGCAATTAGGTACTAACTTCTGTCACCAGCTCTAGGGACAATTCACGGTTTTTTCTTGCCGGATATGTTATCAAATAACGTGTTTTTTGTACCTCTATCCACTTATTACAAAAAAAAAGAAAAAATTGCAAAAGGAATGCACCTAACCTAGTACTAAAATCGCGGTACGTCGAATAGTCTATAACAAAAAATGAGTATAAAATTAAGACCTCGTGTGTTACAATTAGCCTGTCCCCACATATACACGAACATCACTAATATTATCCATGGCCATCATGGCGATCCTCAGATACCCCGTCCGGCGCACGTCCCGAGGGTGTGCATTACTGATTCAATTTGATTCGACCGCATCACCGGACACTTTATGGATAATAAACTGAGGTTTCACGATTATCGCCCGTGTACAACGATTACGTTCACACAGTGATCTATCGTCATCGTTTTCATTGGTGACAATTTGATAAGGTTATGCCCACTGTGTTAAAATTAGTCTATGCGATTGTCAATTTTTATTGTTGTAGCCAGTCTAGGTGAAGGTCTAGCGCGGGCGTAAATGCTGGCTGGCTGTTATGTCATGCTTCAATGTCAAAAATCGAAATAAAACAATCCTTATTTCATTTGCTTAGTTCATGTACGTAACATAAGGTTGGGGCCTTCTTGTTATTTTAAGTAGATAATTATTTTGCCTAATGTGATATCGCTTGATCTAACGAACCATTTTTCATCTCCATACAAAATGCGAAGTTCATCCCCCGAAGCAAAAAATTGTCTATTTTGTATGGAAATGAACATTTTTTATATTTCCCCGCATCGTACCCATAGTAAAAGTTGTTCATATTAACGGGTCCAATAACGTTTCTAAGACCATTTACACTCAGAATAGGTAGCTATCGTATTTTGTGTTAAAAAAAATAATTACAGTAGTAGTAAGTATTGACCGCAAACCGCAGTTTCTATAGTTAAGTATACGACGTATTATGTGGACCCACCGTTTTGGTTCCTCGTTTTAATCAATTCAGCGATAACTCGATTTGGGTCAGAAAAGGGTATTCGGGTATTCGATATCAACGTATCACCACTACGAGTTAACTCGAAAACTTTCAAAGTACGGAAACGATCAGTCACTTTTAATTCTAGACTAAAATGAGAAAATACAACCTAACCAATTCAAAGAACCGGATTAAGACAATCAACGGCAGTTAGAGCGATACAGTTCTGACGCTTCTTAAAGTTACTGGCTTATAAATATTTTCATGGATGTCGAATATTAAGGAAAAATTAACAGATAGTTTCGAAAATCACTGAAAGTGGGTTTCCTTCAGTCGGCCGGAAAAGTAGTCTATCAATTTTGATGACTGTGTGTAACTATAAAATGTCATATAAACTAGTTATTTGACAACAAGACAAGGGAAGATGAACTCTATGATCTTATGGCATTAATATCAATATCGACCGTACAATCATGTTTCATTACAATAAAGCTTCATGAAAAACATAATTCAACATGTAGTATGATGACAGAGAGAGCGTAGTGTTCAAGACACTTGCATACGGACTGAAAATTACGTATTTAATTTCCGTTGTGTAATAGCTGCAGCTTTTTTTGTAGGTCTACATGTTTTACCAATTTAATTCGTGTCTGGAACTTATAGTATAGGTTGTATTGGTTTTGAGTCTGGTAACAACTTTTGAAATATCTCGTTTTTTTGTAGTTGGCAGTTGTGATGTAAATAAATAAATAATTTTAAAGAAAATAGAACCGACTCCAACCAGTAAAATTTGACAAATTTGTGGTTTTCACATGGGTGCCATTATCGGAACTGGACCAAATTGAAAGTGAATGTACTAGCTTTCAAAAAATCGGGAAAATCGGTTCACCCAGTCAAAAGCATAAAAAAATATAGTCGAATTCAGAACCTCCTCCTTTTTTTAAACCGGTTAAAAATTACAATCAGTGGGACCTTAGGAGGACTGCTGACAGGATAAGGACAGTTGAAAATTAGGTGATAGAGGGCTAAGCTCACCAGTGGACGGACACGAGCTGTTGATTGATTGAAAACCCTATTCAAATCAATGAAAACATCATACTGCTAACCCATGATATTTTAGATTGGCGATCGATTTGGACGAGTAGTTCGACTCCTGAATCTGAGATAACGAAGCGCGGGCTGAATTCCTGGCTCCGTTTTAATGTTTGTCTGTCATTGTATGTAAAGAGATTAATATTCTCAAGCTCTTTGACTATTTACTGATTTAAGGAAAGCTGTGGGGTTATATATTAGGTTATTAACTAAATGAAATAACAAGTGATATACTTATTAAAAAAAATATAATGTAGGAGCAATATCTAAAGAAAATTAAATATTTAGATCAGATATTTTTAGAAGGACTACCCACACCCAATGCGTGGGGGTTGAAATATGATTTAATAGTATAAGCAATACTACGTACGTACGTATAGGTACTAGGAGCTTAACTATTGAAAAGCACTAGTAAAGTATATAAAGAATCAATGGAAAAGAGATTTACGAACATAGTCTTGCAACAAAACGAGCAATTAAATACATTAAACAAAAACATCTTAAGAAAACGTACAAACGATAGGAAACCGAAACCTAATTTGTTTGTTTTAAATCAGACTCAAAACAGGATTAATTATCAGTACCTATGCGAACTATAACAAATGTTAAATATCAACTGTAATTTAAAGATGCTCTATTACCAACTCTGAATATTCACTATTAATTACTCTGTGACAACTTCATAACATTTCACTGTCATCAGTTCACTTGCATATGGTTGCACTGTTGCGCGAGGTACGTGTACTAGGAGCACAGAGGGCGAACGGCGTGCGCCCTCGACGCGGCTCGACGTAGCACTGACAGCAGCGTGCCACTGAACTTCAGCGAGAGGATCGCCGGAGTATCTCGCGCGCCGTGCATCCTCCTTTCTCAGCCGGCAGCCGCTAGCCTCCCTCCTCGCTTTCATGTGCCACTGGTATTTTTTCAGCAGACTAAGCATAAGTGAATTCTCACGTCAAGCTGTTGGACCGCGTGTTTAAAGTCAACAAGGATGGAAAGCTTGTTTGTTTCTATGGGATTTAAGTTGTACCCTTGTAAAAGCATTTTTTATTTCACTAATGACAAGATACCGATATCGTAATCCGGATTGCTAAACGTGATGATGTTCTGTGATTGAGTAATTTTCATATTGTTTTAATGTCTAACATTTCATCATCAGCATAATGCATAGATTCGTTCAGAAATGTAACCAAAACATACAACGTTACGAAAGTGCTCTACAAGAGGTCGTTTTAAAACTGACATATTCATGGATTTGCAAGACAACACAAACTTGCTCGGGACTATTTGAACGGCAACGTGAAATTCATTGTTCGTTTATGAACAGTGACCGTAAACACAGCTACCTACCTACATAAAAACGTAATAACCTTTTGCATCGTAAAATTTAAGACGATGTAAATTTACGAAAAGCTTTAATGTTGCCTACCTGCTTGGATGGCCATAAAATATCTTGAACCTTCAAAGCGTACGCCTTTTCTTAAAGGATTACCTTAACAAAACGAGATGTAAGTATTCCCCGGGCGTTTTAATTACTAAGGCTGTGATTGTCCGAATCTGGAGGCCTCAGTAATTATTGCACCCTCGCGGAATCTGACCCGCCTCTCCTTAAGTAATTACACAATTAGATAAATTGTTTAAAAAATGCACGCCGAGTGAAAGTGGGGCAGAAAGATTAATTATGTTGCATCGTTTTACCAAAGAAAGAAACATGTACAACGCTTTATTATTTTTTTTTCCACCACGTCCACTAAATTGATACATCATCATTGAGATAAGTGTAGTTTCACACTTTTACACGCGTAAAGGGGTTTTCCCACAATATGCGGGACGAGGTATCGTATTACGTTCCCGCGTCATGTGTCAAAAGTGCTCCCCCATCTAGGATGGCCGTAAAATCTGTTATGAGACAGGCAGGATGACGTGCCACTGCATTAGGGCGGGGGCGGCACGTACCGCCCGCCCTACGGCACAGAATTAAACGGGTCACTGGACAGGTAAATATTATAACACAAACAAATTCAACTCACTTTAATGCGCCATTGATATTTATATTTTTGAAGCACGGAAGGGAGTTTGCTTGGGGGACACTGCGGGGCACGAACAAAGGCGTAACTTACGACTTTATTCACATAATTGTTTTTTTTTTCGGTGGAATTTCTATTAGCATTATTAGCTCGTGAGTTTTTATTTGTTGAATGGTTTTAATGTGTTGTTTATTGCTCTGTTCCCCGTCATAAAAGGTAAAAATTATGTTTAACTGGCGCGAGGCATGTTAAGTTACAATAAGTTCTATGAAATGCACATTTTGGCTTTGATTATTACCCTAGATAGCGCTATGACACTGTGAAGGAAAACAATGTGTGGAATCTTGCATATTGAAAGTTGTGTGGACGCAATAACGATAATGTATTAGGCATATATATCGGGCCCCTGGTCAGATGTTGGTGGGACTAATAGATCTATCCAAACCCTAATTTATAAGTAGTATAAAACAATTTATAAATGTAATATTACCTACGCAAAAAAATGTCCCGTCATCTCACTACATAGTATAAAACGTATGCTTGATCTTTAAAACTCCGCTACGGATTTCAGTGTGGTTTTTTTTAGGAGATAGAGTTATTGTTGAAGAAAGATTATATTTCGACTATGAACTGACAATACATCCCATCTGAACCATTAGTTTCATACGAGTTTGATTACTATGATTATGTCAGATAGTACTTTTAGTTTTAAAATCGCATGAACTTTTAAAATCAGATAGGACCTATTTCCAGTTCAAGGTCGATTTATTATAGGTAAATGCATATAATAGCGGAGAAACACTGTTAATAATACATACATACATACATACACTTCACGCCTGTCTCCCAGAGGGGTAGGCAGAGACTACA
>SJJU01003612.1:0-12745 GCA_012932125.1 Conopomorpha cramerella
TCCAAGAAAGAAGTGACAAGATATATAACGCGCTGCGATTTGTGGAAACAAGCTTAGTCAGACGAAGCAAGACATAACAGCCAATCAGAGTGGGTATTTGATCTATGACGTGTCTTTGAAGACGCGCGTGCCTTTTTTCTAAAGATCTGCAAACAGACACAAATAATGACTGAAGTGTTCGAACTTACGTTTCCAGAGTGAATAAATGTACCTACTTACTTTTTATTGTATACTGTACATTATGGAATGTAAATATTGTCAATGGTTATTGCAAAAACCATATTTTCGTTCAAAGCGATTTCTTTCAGGTAACACAAGAAATTAGGTACAGGCTGTTAGTTTTGATACAATATTATTAGTTATAACTTAAATAACCAGCCGTAAGCTCACACTTAGTGACCAGAAGCAGAGCCTGCTCGCTCGGAGTTTGTATGAATAAAACATAACTGTCCCCCCTTATATAAGACGTAGCCATCGATCTTCACATCTCCGTGTACTGCGGACACGACATCCTATACAATTCTCGAACTTGCTTCTGCCAAATATGATTTTTATTATGACAATAGCTCAATCTTTGTGAAGCTCAAGAACTCAAAAATGTCCATGTAATTATAAATCCTACGTAATGGATAATAGGGTTCATTATCAAACAATGGGAAGAACAACTTGGGGTGAACGCCTCATTTTATCGAATGATGCACCAAATAGGGCAGGGCCGAGGATCCAGTAGCCGTCGTGAGGGATGATGCATACATTTTTGTGGATTAAATGAAACAATGGAAAACTGACCTACATGTCTTTATAACTACGATATTTATGGTAACCATGATTCACATAACTATCTTAATGATTTCTTTTATTATCAGTAGTCCGCCTAAATTACTACAAAGTCGTAATGATGTGACAACTAGAACAAAAATAAAAGTTCTAATTCTATAATGTCAGACTAAATGTTTCTTTCACATGTTCCCAATGGTTACATTCGAAACAGTTAACGATGTGACAAATATTGACGTCACTTTGTCTTCGTGCGTAAAATATTACGTTACATTATGATAAACTATCAAACGTTCCCGTAATAGCAGGTGGCAAAGAATACACAATATGTTGTCTCTCACAACAAGGAAGTTGTGATAAATATAGTCAAATAGCGATGTAAATGGGACGTGAAGTCGACGTGCCTTTTTTACGACGTGGATAGTTTACCCCACGGTGATAGTGGTGTCGACGACCCGACTCCTTCGACCCAGATCATATGGTTCGAGGTCGCCAAACTAAAATAGTTCGCCAAGGCCATTGCGACCAGGCGCAGGGAATCCCACGTTCTCAGTTTTACAGATCCCTTGCAATTTGTCTGGATGGCTAATTCCTTCGGGTGCCAGTCGGAGGCAATTTTATCCAAATGAATTGAAATTGTTTAAGTTCGGGCAGAGATTCAACGCTGGAACTTATTTTGGCGTTTTACATTCATTCGACTGAGCTTCATTTGGAGAGTTAGTCATTTATCATGCCCGGAAATTTAACTTTTTAATTAATTCCCATAATTCCCTTTTCGAATACAGAAAGCGTTGTTGCTTTGATATACAAATCGCAGAGTTACTGAATTAAACGAAATGGTATGCAGGTAATTTTGCAAGTTGCCTTCTACCGTTTACAGATCTCACTGCTCCCAAAACTTTAAAAACATATTACTATGATCATGTTTTAGACCTCTAACTTAAGTAAATTCTTGCTTACTGGAAAATAAATTGCAATTTTTTTGTGTAAAATCTGAATGGATGGACGACTGATTATTACCGATTGCTCTGCTAGTAACTGCACTGATATGATTAGAAATTGACTATCAGACAATAGTAAGGATTTAAAAGCACTTGACTCAGTAGACATCCCAGTGCTATTTTCGCTCAATTCATTTTCTCCAAAAGTCTAGACTCCAGCCGTTGTCGCAGGTCCCACGCGGCGCCGGCGGCTGATTCACGCGACCTCGTTCGCACCACGCCGCTGAGATCGGGAGCATCCAACCATACACCATATGGCTTAACTTGCTCAACATTGACGAGACCGGTGCGATGCAATATGCTTCCCGGATTACAGAATTCGGTCAGTATCTTATCTTAGCCAGTATCTCTAAAATCTTGTACTAAATACCTATTGCCCACGTGTTTCATGTTTATCCCATGAATTTTTAAAATGATGCTAATATTTAGATTGAATATTAAGCACGGATCTAGTTGATGATGACATGATTAGGTTAAAAGATACAAAAACATCTTGATGAGCTGACGTTCATCAAGATATTGTTTTTTCGGACAGTATTTTTTAATAATTATGATGAATTTTCATTATATCTACTTGAAAGTAACTCGATATAGATATACTTGAGTTGGTACAGAGTATTGTGAATTGTGTAAGATTTTCAAGCACGGCTGAAGGAACAGTAGAGTTGCGAACGTATGCAGTTATAGGCTGTAGTAGTAAATATTTAATGTTTCATTTCCTGGCAAAAATCTGCGGGTGGGCTGACTTGAGAATTTGAACACATTCTTTACTTTGTTTGTAGAGTATTACTTACAAGCTTACATTATAATTAGTGAGGTAGAGATCATTGGAAATGAGATACAGATTTAAAAAACAATATTTGGATCTACCATTAAGATAAGTCAATTCATCAATTATTTTTACGTCTTAGCCAAGCAAGAGACAATGGTGGATAGATAATAATGTACCTCACACACAACCTAATAATAATATAGACCACTAATTCATAAACGCAATTCAACGCCTAGCACAGACCTTACTACTTAATCAACAGCCACATGACGTCTGCTGGACGAGGGCCTTCTCCTATGATTTCCACGATCAATTGGAGCAAATGCTAATAATCGCCACGCTTGGCAGGTGGGTTGCCGATCGCAGTGGTGTTGTGGTTTATCTCACAGAGAACGCTGTTATCCTTCCAACTGGAGAGGTCCTTCGGTCGCCTCTTACGACCCCCATGTTGGATAGAGGTAGTGACACATGTATTCTATACGCCCTCACCACATGGCTAACTAACTAACGGTGGCAAATTTCGGTGTCTTGGTTATCCGAAACTACTTTGAAAAATTTTTGGACATTTCCATCACACAGTGAAATCCATGAAATACACGTGCGAAATCGCGGTGAGTCCACTAGTTATTTATAAATGTGTCCGTGGCAAGCGGATATTGCCCTTGCAATGCATTGTTGAACCCCGGTGTCATTATGTATTCTGACCTGGATTCGTAATAATTATGATGATAAGCCATTATCCTCGAGTCTCTTCACCTTTTTGCGGACGAAGATAATGCCAAAATGTGCTAATCACTGTTTTCTCGGAAGGTTTGCGTATAGGTATTTTAATATTTAAGTACGTAAGTAAGTGGAATCTTCGACACTGTTAAATTAAAGCATTGAAAGATAATACTGAAATATTGTTCTCTCATTCAGCCGTGTGGTGACGGCGAAAAGTGTACATGTGTCCCTCCAACACAACTTTTCCCGTCGTGAGGGTTATAAGAGGCAGTCGTCTTCTGGAACTTTCCAGAGGACGAGCAGCAGCGCTCTCTGTGAGTTAAACCACAACATTACTGCGATCGCCAATCTGCCTGTAAAGCGTGCCGATTATTGGCATTTATCCCCAAATAATAATTGGGGAAGCCCTCGTCCAGCAGTGGACGTCATATGGCTAATCATGTAATATGATGTTATGTGAATACGCATGGGGATACTATAAACTAGAAGTAAATACATTTGATAGCCTATTTGAAAAATCTAATATGTTAATAATTGCAAATCAATTTCGTCTTGAATACTATTATGAATAAAATAAATAAATATTTTACAACAACACGCACATTGCCTCCATCCCATGTTAAGTAGCTAAAGCACTTGTGTTATGGAAATCAGACAGCTAGATATATTAGCTTATGTATTTTTTTTTTCATTTAAATATATACTTATATAATATATACTTATGAGGGTGTAAAGTTTAATTTAATTTCCTAAGTAGAAAATTAGACAGATGCACACAAAAAATGTTTCTGCTTATCAGGAATAAAATTAGCTTATCAGAGAGCTTAACAGGAAGCTTAATTTCAAACAGGAACCCGTATCTCAAGGACAGGTGGCCTGACTCTTCCGGTACCTACATGTACTCGTATTTGCAGTAACTTTTTTTTGCAAATAGGCGAGCGTTTACCACCCTTCTGTCAAGCTGCGGTTGCGGTACGGTTGACCAAGAAAGCGGTCAGTCTTGACTCTTCCTGTGGTACTGCAAAATCATTAAGGTAGAGTTGATATACCGTGATAAGTAAAATTTCCACCTAATTTGTAATGACATTCACTTCAACCTTAGGTGGTACCATAGAGAAGCCAGATTCTTGGCTAACTGTACATGTTCACCCTTGACTTGAAGAATTACCGCCATAATAGTAGTCTTCTCTTTATAATTACTTTGTTTGAATATAAATTGCTGTTTAATGGAGCTTTTATCTATCATACATTATCTATTTCAATCAAGTAACTGAATATCCTACAAAGTTAAGATAAATTGCCTACTAAAGTATTAAAATAGGCCCGCTTAACTTTCTTTGCAAAGCTCGAATTGGGATCAAATTAGTAATCTGGATATAAAGGGGCATTGTGGGGCAATGGACTGTCAGAGTATCTTTCTTAACATTTTCTTCTAGTGCCAGGCTACAAATAAACTAGAATAGTGTTTCCAAAAGTTCTGTTCACCTTTAATAAAGTAAATAATAATGCATTTGAAATTTTAACAAAACAAAAAAATATGCAGAAATGAAAAAAGCCTTCTTTATGTATCATAATAAGGCATTGGGCATTGGTATTGTTTCATACATTTAAAAAATAAAAGCCAGTCCAATCTGCCTATTTACTTACTATTTGTTAAAAATTTCAGACATGTTTTTTTAAGAAGAATTGTGTAATTTTTTTCTTTAAAAATCGTCCAATGATTCCTTGAATACTTTGAATAAACATTGCTGGTGGCGGAACTGTCTTTAATTAAGTAATTAAAAATAGCTAAGTAAGTTTTTTAAAATTTTATATTGTAACTAATTATTTTGTAACTATGTATGAAAATAAGCTTCAGTTCGGCGCGACGTGATGTCAATTAAAACTATTTTGTAAAATTACACTGGTCACATAACACTTTCGGGGACACATCCGAGCTGATCGACCTGATATCAATAGTTTTATTGTCTTACTACCTAACCGGACAAACGTTGTTTTGCCAATATATATTATCAACAGAATTTCTGTTATTATATACCTTCCTCAAGAATCACTCTATCTACTAAAGAAAACAGTAACATAGTCCGTTGCGTAGTTTAAACGATCTAAGCAAACATAGGGACAGGCAGCGGGAGGCGAATTTGTTTTATACTATGTATTGATGAAGTTCAGTGTCCATGAAAGTGTTAAGTAGCAGAAGTGCATCAACTTATTCGACCGTCTGGTCCGTATTGTCTAGGGAGTCTCTGTTTTCCATCATAACTTACTGTATTCACACAGAAACTTTAATTAATAAGTCGCTAGATATACACTGAAACGAGAAATTTATTCAGCGAAATATAATTTTAGGAAATAAAATGTTAGTTCTATAAGTTTAGGTGGAACTGAAAATGTCTGTATGTTTTCTGTGTATTATTCTAGACAGAATGTTTCGTAATTATTAGTTTAAAGTTACACGCAAGTTAAAAAGTTGTTATTCCAAGTGTCTAAGCACTCTCATCGGGACGGCGATCGCGCAAGGCTCTCAATAATGTTGTCTATTTTAATGCTGGAATTACAAACGATAGCGAAAAATAGATAACATAGATAACATTGCAATTTTCTTTGAAAAATGTGCAGTTAGCCTCAAAATCCGTTGCGTAGTTTTCAACACCTTTTTTATGTTGTAAACACATTGAACAAGCGTTTGACCACCATCCTGCCTGATGTTAAGCAGCGATGTGGTCTACGATGGAGTACACATACATAAGCATACATATGGGCAGACAGCGGGATGCGACTTTACTACTATACATTGATTAATTATACCATAAGATTATATTATGATGGAGCTTGTTGTGGGTACAAAACAGTACGATACCTATTTAGAACATTTTTAGGACCATAACCAGGAATTTAAAAAGTATAGCTTTCGGTTTGTCTTTTAAGATGGCGCTCAGAAAATTTGGGATGTTGGTATCTATGTATTTGTTTCGGGGTCGATATCACTGAGTATCGAGTACCCACTTTCTTATAAATATTAAATAGTAAAGTTGTGTACTTAGTAGGAATGCGTAATTTCAATCAATTTAATCATGACTAAGTAAGTTTTCTTTCGAAATACGAAACTATTACTTTTTAAAGCAAATATTTCAAGTGAATTTATTATGACTAACTTAGTTTCTTTTAATGTTAAATTGTTGTTAGAAAATATAGGTATGCAATGTAATAGAGTAATTTAATATCGGGTGGTATCGACCTACTCGAGTATCGATACGCTTTGCGTGTGCCTATCGAATTATGTAAAACACTTTAGCTGTCAAATAAATTAATCTTTGAAGTTTGGAAACTCAAACTCAAACGAGCTGTTTTTTAACGTCAATTTAGTACAAAAATGTAAAAAATTACTAAATAATAATTTAAAAAAATAATCGACGTCAACCAGTTCTTACCAGTGAGTGCCCCTAAGATTTTTTTAAATTCTTCTCTATTTATCTAGTTTGTTCCGTTATCATGGGAACTAAGGTTTGATTATGGCACATTTGAAACATCTTCTTTCCAACAAAAAAATAATCGTCGAAGTCGGTTCTTAAACGACGAAGTTATCCGCGAACATACATAAAAAAATATATGTCGGTGGAATTGAGTGATCTGCTTTTCGCCTAAAAAAATAAATTCCAAAATGTTCACTACGCTATCTATGATCGTTTGAAGTAAAACGATGACGTATCGTATTTTAAAACTGGCCATTGTTACGAAACATATCCAGCTATAAAAATTGTCATCCGTGGGCATATTTATATTGAAAAGTCAATTAATTTCAGAGAAATACGAGAGCGGAGTTGTTTCGGCCCAAATTGGAGCAGCACATGCCTTTGACAAATGATGCTGCATTCTCGCTGTGAATCATTGCGAGTTTTTTCAACAAATCATTTTGTCGTCCGGAGCTATACAGGCTGATCTTGCACCAGGAAGAAAAACTTTGAAAATAGAATTTCTCAACTATTACTATTTGTATCCAAGTGTAGCGGTATGTGTCCGTCGTCTAAATATCATACAAAATTCCGCTCATTCCTAAGGGTGTGTACAGATAGAAAGCAACGCTGATCGGTACATACAGAAAATGGTCTGCGCAGATTTCCAGAGCTAAACCATAGATTTACCGATCGACGCTGAGCCAAGCTTTCTTTCTGTATACGCCCTAACAAATAAATTTCACCAGAAATGGGTGACAAACGTTTCGTTTTACTGAAAACTTTACTGACATTTAGTTGACGTAACATTAATAACTTGCCAGATAGTTTCGTGGACATACCTATGTTATTTGCTTAGTTACCTCAGACCAAAAACAACTAGACTTGTAATCCAAAATTGACGTTTATAATAAAACGAGATAACTGCATGAAGAACATGCAGGAGTGAATGAATAAGAGAAAATATTTTCTGTCCCTTGAAGGTGGTACGCGGCATGCAAGTCTAGTTATGATTGGTCTGAGTTACTTGCATTGATTTATTAGGAGTATGATTAACATGAAACAAACTCACTTTGAAGTATCCGGAGCACATCAGAATCAAAAAAATATTTTCATGTACATTTTTTGGTTACAGGCCCCACCCTGTATAACTTTAATGAATTATACTGATCATAATTTTAAATCTGTTGCTGTCCCTTCCGATACTCGGAAAATTGACAAGGTGTGAAGAAGACAGCAAATGACACAACTTCAAAATGTAGGGTGCGACATTAGAATTTAACTTGCCCCTCTAAGAATGACATTTACAAAGCGAACTTTGACTGTTAAATTAAAATCTTGCATAGAACTGTCACTTCAAAATGGAATTTGACAGGACTTAGCAACATTTTGACTTACTGATAACCGGAGTTCGCTTTACCCTGCATTTCTACTGGACAAATATGAACAAGAAAACATCTTTAACACATAACCGTATACGCTGCTTATTCCGTACTTTACGAAAAAGTGAGCACATCACTTGAACGGATCTATGCCTATTTGGCCGGTGGAAACGTATGGTAATAAATCTCAATTCACTATTATTGGCAGGCTATGAGAGACTAAAGGTTCTATCCAACCTGTAGTTTAACCCTTTCGTGGATACTTCCAGACTGTCGACGTAATAACAATAAATCAACTATTGTCTATAGTGAAGAGTCCCCGAGAGTTTTAATTAGCAGGAATTATTGTGCAATGAATGACAAGCCGTCAAAACACAATGTTAAGAATTGTTACTTTATACGTATATGCCTATGTAAGTATACACAGTAATTTGTACGTAAGCCGTTGTTTCAATATGATAAATGTGACACTAATGGACGCATTCTCAAAAACTTCCCACAGTAGAGTAGGTACTAATAAAATTTATACCAATATTCTGAAGAAGGTTTAACCGCGTGTTTGACTTGAATAGGCCTATTACTGGACCGATTTTGTAGAATGTTTACTTCATAAACTTTACTAAAAACTCCAATTGTAACACAAGGTTAAAAAAAAGGAAATAGGATAGGATCGGGGGCAAATTATAAATAGCTAGTTATTTTGTCAAAATACATTATTAACAGCGTGTCTCTGTTATTATGTGCATTATATGTGCGTTATTATCTGTATTATACATATATACCTTCCACGAAAGTCACTCTATTTACTAAAAAAAAACACAAAATAAAAACAAAATTATAAAGTTTTATTTTATAGGTCTACCCCAGGATAGATAGCGGGAGGCGAATTCGTTTTATACTATGTATTAATATTAATTACATTTAGTAAAGTAGCTAAGGCTCATAAAATTAAGTTAGTAGCACAAAAAGGAAAGATTGTCTGCTACGAATAAACTCTGGACAGATTTCGGTAATTCTTTCACGATATGAATGCTGTATCTCTCAGTAACAAAGACTACATTTTATCCCGAAATTCCCACGAGCGGTAACACCGCAGGGCACTGCTAGTGTTTTATAAACAATCTTTCCCACCGCTCGCGCCCGAAAACAGCCGCAAGGTCCTTCACATAACGGTCACTTTGGGAATATTTACGAATGTCATAAATATATGTTTTTTACAGTTTTATGCCCCATTGTTGCGATGATTTCGGCCACTGATGACTTTCGAGTGCCGCATACAAAAAACCACGAATCGCTTTTAATCAAATTGGCCGGTACAATTTCGCAAACAGTAAGTAGTCAACATTGGAATGGGTTCCGTATATTGCAAACATAATTGCAGTTTGGTAATAACCGTACGTTTTTTGCTATTAATTTTTCATGATAATAAGCGCAGTTAATATCATAATGAATAACTAATTGCGTAAATCTCGAGAACTATTGGGTTTTTTAACACTTGAATGTAGTTCTTAACTCCTGATTGAATTAATATACTCTTTGTTTCACACTGTACAGTACCTACAAACGTAAATAAATACAGTTTTAAGATTCCAAAGAGCGACCTATATCTATCTAGAATAATTGTGAAAGTGATAAAGGTATATACTGTCAGTAAAGTTATTGATTGACTATGATGGCATCAGTATGTTGGCGACGAAATTTAATTAAAAGCATGAGCACACTCAAAATTTTCGCAAAAAAAAGCAACGGCTGTGCAAGAGAATGAAAAACCTCCTATAAATACTTTATTTAGGCTTTAGAAAAAAAGACAAAGCCACCTTCTGAGTACCTACACAACATAAGTATCTACAACTATTTGATAGATTTGAATAGAATCGCGATTGTGTTGCAGCGTGGCGGAGTGAGGCGACGGCGTCTAGACTGCATCCTTCACGAGCCGCACGAACTACCGTCTATTTTAGCAACCACGGCGACAGGCATGCCCACTGACACTTCACTGTTCTTGGAATTGTATGTACTTATACTGAACCATCAATGATCATCTGGTACTTGTTGTACAGGTGGACGTTTTCATGTGCAGTTTCAAGAAAGTGGTCTATCAGTTTTTATGACACTTCCTGTGTCACTGAAACATCAATAAGGTTACAAAGAGGACCAATACTCTTAAAAACGTTGTTGGGCTCGTCAATATGAAAAACTTTTACTATGGCGACAATGCGGGGAAAGGAAAAAATTGTTTTCATCTCCATGCCTCCATTTTGTATTCAGATGAAAAAAAAATGTTCGTTCGCTCACAACATAACAATATTATGACAAGTAAAAAGCGAAACTTTATGTCTAATGACATACATATGTAGTTCAACCTTAGGGTGGTAAATTGGAGGTAGATCAGATTCTTGGTCAACAGTACTTAGTTCGTCGTCTATGTTTATAGGTGCTTGCTTTTGGGGTTATTACGGTACGTAACCACAAAACAGTTAACTATCTCAAAGCTTCGACTCATAATAACGCTGATAAGAAAACGGGAATCGCTCTAATAGCATGCAACAAAGTAACATGTGTACCTACCACGTAAAAACAACTCGATAGTTATTATTACTTACTTGACACTTTGTACCTAAATTGAGAACCAGTGAACTTACGGGTTCTATTAAGTAGGATATTTTCCAAAATGCAGGCTGTTAGTTTAAAATTATCCCTAGACATTTCTTGTACAGTGATTAATCCGAACCCGAAAGCCCGAAATAGGATACAGGTAAGTTATTTTATTATTTTTTAAGCGACTCCAAAAAAAGAGTCTTTCTCAATTCGACGGTATATACGCTTGTTTTTTTATGTTTGTTCGCGAATAATTTCATCGATTATGAACCGATATTGATGTTTTTTTTTTGTTGGAAAACATATAATTCCCATGATATTTTTTATATTTTCCATGATAAGGAAATCATGCGACTGGTATTGGTTGGAGTAGGTTTTATTTTCTTTAAAATTATAATGCAGAAATACATAACTCAACATAAACTCCTATAATATGCAAACAACGAATCCGTAATCGCCACACTAATGATTCAGCAAAGTGAACCCACGACCACTACTAAGAGGTAAGCACCCTAACCACTCGTCCAAATCAGTCAATACTTAATGGATGACATGTCAACGCAGTGCCGTAACTAATGGAAAGTGTGCACACGGCATCCATTTACCGTGACGGTAAGCAATAAAACTGGGGGTTTAATTACCGATCAAAGAGTCTGGGCAAATACTGCTGTTCTCCAATTGTACCATACATCTCCCCTAACTAATAACAAAACTAATAGATTGTGCAACTAAAACAGCGTTTATGCCTTTTGAACACGTTAGAGAAATTTCAACAGAGAGAAAAGGCCAAAACCCTTAATAACGTTACACAAAGCCTTATTTTTGTAATTAGCGTTTTATCATAAGAGGTTTATATTACCCTATGTCCTAATTGCGTACACGAAAAAGTTTCAGTTACCAGCAGCGCCGCCCATCGCTACAATGGACCGATGAAATTTCGTCAAGAGTGCATAGATTTAGCACGCCGACGGACGATATCAGCGATTGATTTTGTTCATACATTTCTGTCTTCTTCGTTCTTCTTCTGTTCATTTTGTAAAGAAGATATATCAAGGATGATCTCATTATAAGGAAAGCAGCATTATGATAATGACATCTCATATGTATCAAAGTAAATCTGAGCTACACGAAAATTGGTCACCGATTCTCTTTCGTGGGCGCGTGACCCAAGACTATGTTAATTAAATATTTTTACTATATCGGCTACCATATTTCGCCAACCCGCCTGCAAAGCGTAACGATTATGGCGTTTCTCCACAAATTATCATGAAAGTCATTGGGGCAGGAGTCGTTTCGTTAAATAAATATCTAAGACTATGCTCTTCTATATCCTTTGTATACTGCGTGTATATCGTGAGTGTATATCCTTTATATACTGCGTTGTCGATTTTGTATGGAGATGAAAAAATATTTTTTCACTTCCGCGTGTTGTCGCCATAGTAAAATTTGTTCATATTGACGGAGCCCAACAACGTTTCTAAGACTGTCCTTCTACACTCTGTATAACAGGCAACAAGCCGCCCTGTGTGGCACGCGGCATTTTTATTTCAACAGATAAGCAACGCGCAAGCGCATACACATTTTTATGTGCACTAAGAATTTTATGGCGGTTGAAGATTACGCACCCCCGAAAGTTATACTATTTTGAGACCAAATTGTCTCTTAACGGTGTATGGTGTGGCATAGTAAAGAGTTTATAAATAATATTAGATTAACCAATAACATACAGGGATATGGGTTTTTTTTCCTTTAAGTTTGGACCAGGAGTTTTAGGAAGTGTAAAGGTGTTTGGAGATGAGATTTATACCATTTTGGGTCTAAGAGACGTGTGACATAATATGTATTGTATATATTTATTATTAGAACTAAGACGGTCAACGGTAATTTTTTTTTACAATATCCTTGTATAATATAAAAGGATAAAGTCCCTAGTCCAGCAGTGGATATCATGTGACTGATGATGATATAAAAGGAAACCTAATTTTACAAAAAAAAGTCCATTTTTGATACTATTCTGAGTTTGCTTAGTTGATCTAAGAC
>SJJU01003612.1:17741-44129 GCA_012932125.1 Conopomorpha cramerella
TGCGTTGCGTACTTAGGCTCTGAAAAAGAGTCCCATTGGTACACGTCCAGTAGCCGGACTCGAACCCGCGTTACAAGTCAAGTATCCGACCAACTGGACCACAGACGCTATTTAAAGTATGTAATTGGTAATAGTGGCGAAGCTTAGATGGATTCAAAAGGTAAGCCGAAACCTGAAATATAGTATCTAGTAGGCAAATCTTAACCGTTACATTTCCCTAGTCGGCAAAGTTACCTAGTAGGTAAGGTCACAAAAGTAAGCCGATAGGACTCGTGTTGTATGATAGCTTTGCCACTGATAGGTAATAGGTATGACATCTCCGTTGTTTTCTTTCCCTTCAAGGGATATTATTGCTACAGTAATATCATCAATAGAAAGTATATAACAAAGTCGCTTTCCGATGTCTGTCTCTGTGTATGCCTGTTGCGTGCACTGGCTTTGACGACAAGGTAGACAGTAAAAGTAACCCCCAAGAATTGACACCTATGTATAGGTAACTTGTCTTTACGAAACCTTTCTTATTAGTTCGGGTAGCCAAAATACTAAGGTAGGCAGTGTCTTTTTCCCTATATGCTGTGCACGCCACTGGTGTATGCTTAGATCTTTCAAACTATGCAACGGATTTTATTGCGGTTATTTCTATATATATGTAGGTACTCTAACCTTGAAACACATACGTACACAGTACAAAAACACAAAACAAAAGACGACGGATAACAGCAAGCGACACAGGGAGATTCGATAATGACTCCTGAAGAACATTTCATGTCTTGCCTTATACATTTATGTTAGAAGGAACACCGCTAACACGTGACACACACTTTTGTCATAAATTTTAATCAATAAAGTTTCAGATATTATCTAAAAATAAACTAGCAGAGATAAAATAATAAAATCTATTTTAATGCACACCGTACGAACTTAAGAGATTAATACATAACCCGTTTGAGATCAGGAATGGATAAACAAGCTGAGTCCTTTGTTATTTTCACGAGTATTGATTAGATCAGAAGTTCCCAAACTTATTTGGTCTATTACCCACTATGAAAATAAATAGGCTTTAATCACGCCCCATTGTGCATACATACATATACATATTATACGTTACGTCCGTTTCCCAAAATAAAATAAATAAATACATTTATTTCGGTTTCTAAGTGTCACACAAAATTGTTTGGTGATGGTACCCCCAATTGAGCAAAGATTTGCTTGTAGTAGGGAGTACTGTTTTAGGGTTTACAAAACTGTCGCAAAAGGGTAGGTAGATATCATATTGCTTTTGCTACCTGCTGTACTACAACTTCAACTGAAATAAATTACTGCTCCTTTCAGGCTACGGGCGTTATCGTCAACTTTGAGAAACACTGCTCTACATAGATATTATTAGGAGACATGTTCATGAAACGTGCGACGATGAACAGTAAGATCTTTATTGAAATCGCAAACGACGCGAAGCAGCTGTTCCGAGAGTTATAGACTAGACATACCTCGCTGAAACAATAATTTCATATTATTATGAAGTACTTCTTCCGTGATGGTTTGGTACGTAAAATGAAATTTATATCTCTGTAAAATTGATGACTAAAGTGATCTGAATTCTAATATTGCAATACCTTAACAGTGTTCATGTTGAAACGCATCATCAAACATATTATAAAACAACGTCGCCTCCCGCTGTCTGTCTCTTTTAGATCTTTAAAACTACGCAATGGATTTTGATGCGGTTTTCTATAATATGTAGAGTGTTTCTTGAGGAAGGTTTATATCTATAATACATATTAATAGCAGAGAAACACTGCCAATAATATACTTAATAAGACCTTAATGTATATATTGTATACATATTAAAGCGATAAATAAATAAAAAATGCATCTTAAAGTCTTCTACAAAGTCGTAGATGCATCGCTGTGGCAGATATCGAAGGTCAACGTTGTTGGTTGTTTTCTTGGTTTTCTTACCCTCTTTAGACTGGTCTGGACTTTAGTATAATTTAAAGATAAAGAAAGCGACTTCAATCTTTTCTTTAAAGTTCCCCGCGATATATCTAGGTTGCGATATCAAACCCTGAGTACCCTTATCATGGGACCAACTTTAAAATATTTCCTTTCCAACATAAAAATAATCATCTAAATCGGTACATAAACGTCGAAGTTATTCGCGAACAAACATGAAAAAGTAAGCATATACACGATCGAAATGAGAAAAAATCCTTTTTTTAAGTCGCTTACAAACTTCGAGAGTGTAGCAAACCCCCGTACCATGAGGTCTTATTGTTATCGCTGTGGCCAGGGATAGCGCTAGACGTGTGGTATAATACTGTTCCTGTCACACAGCGTAATCATGGTACTGGGTCTGGTCTCCAGGACGATGGAAAAGTTTGGTCTAATGGCCCTATGGTGCTTTCACCTCTAGGTTTAAACAGTTTCGATTCCTTATACCGACATACATTAGCGAACATTCAGTCATTGCATTTGTATACGTGCTTTATGAGCTATGTTTGATTTTTATTGCAAACTGTACATTACAAATGTATAAATTGCAAATTTAAAAAACCTCCCATTTTACATTATCGTGCTCATTTGATAACCACACATTTGGACATTACTCAAGTTTAATTTGCCATCCCCGCTTTCAACCCCATTAACTTTTGAGTGTGTGAACCGATATTGATCAAACGTAGCAATCAGCTTTCAAGCAAAAAAAAATATTGTCATAGCTTTATTAGTTCGAGAGTTACGAGAGACACGTCAAACTTATAACACCCCTCTTTTTGGGTCGGGGGTTAAAAATTGACAATGGCTAGGATTGCAAAAAGCGAACTTATCACTCAGCTTTCTTTATCCTAATTTAAATTACGTACGTTTATATTAATTAATTGAAATAAATAATTTTAACGTAATGTGAATCATAATATTGTTTACTATTTGAAAGTATTTTTAAGTTTGTGCACGGAAAAGCGGGTGTCAAATTTCCCTGGATATTTTTTTATTTGTCGTGCAAAAAGCCATATGCTAGCCAATGTACATATTTAACCAATTAAGCCCCAATTGTTAGACTAAAACTGACCTAGGCTAAAGAGGAACATTGAGGCCATTGCCAATATTAGTACCTAATTTGATGCCCCACGCCCATTCACATTGATAGAGACGTCATGATCGTATAAATACCTATTGAAGTATTTACACAGAATGTAGATACGAGAGGAAGTCACTTGACCCCTTATAGATGCCGATATTATCACGTGGTTTTTGCGTAAAATACTAACAAACAGAAACATCCCTCATTCACATTTGTAATATTAGTAAGGATCGTAATCATGGCATGGTTTGATTATGCTTGCATTGTCTTATTACGGAACATTAACTATCAAAACAAGCCTCGCTTGGCTTAAATCGTTTGTCAAACTTTTAGCCACGCGCCAAAGGATCCTTGTTGCATTACACTCTATTAAAAGTAGGTATAGTAGTAAGTACACATGCAGTCAACACGTTTACGTCTAATAACAAAGGGAATTCCAAGGGCGAGAGTTGCCTTATGCATTTCATTTCATCGGAAATGTTTGCAAACACTGGCCGGCGCCAGGAGCCAAGACGGCTGTCAGGGGTCGTTAACTGCATGTGTGTTGAGTCTCGACAACGATTTTGTAAACTGTTGACGACTGCTGACCTCCTTGGCCAGACTTGAGGCCGTAGCATGACGTTCACTCTGCTTCATGACTAAAAGTGACAGATATTTTTTGTATGAAAGGAAAGTTATAATGCTGGCTAAGATGACCCGGCAAAATTAGCGTTGACAATGGACATTTTAACTCTTTCCCGGACAGTAAACGCCTATTGGCTATGTGCAAAACGAGTAGTGGCAGAGAGATAACGACCGCAGCGCACAACACGGCAGAAATTGGAAACAAATGCGGATGATCAGCTGTCAAGTGTTGATTGCAGTACAAATTCAAAGCAAAGAAATGGGCCATGACTGTTGTTGCGTTGTTAAATTTTAACGTGTTGCGTTCTTACATGCTCGGCTAATACTAATTTATTACATTTTATCTCAGTTTGTGGTTGGAAACTAATATTATGTGTAATAGTTTCAAACCCGGTTTTTATTATTATATTAATTTTACAAACTATTGAATAAATTTCACTTACATAGTATTGTCAACAATACTATTTTAATCTTTGATTTTATTTATATTTGCAAAGAAAACTAACAATGTTTACATTGTCATTGCATTTGACAGTTTCCGCAAATGTTGTAAACGCTACGCGTCGCCACCGTCGCGCACATAGCCAATAGGCGTCTAACATAACAATAAAACATAATATATTGTGTCCGTTTTACTGTCCGACAATGTGTTAACTGTGTTTATCTGATATTATAAGCATGTATTATATTAATACATGCATAGAAACCTTCCTCAAGAATCACTCGATCTACTAAAGAACACTGCATCAAAAACAGATTTTAAAGATCTACGCATGCATAGGGACAGCCAGCGGGAGGCGACTTTATTTTATATATGCTTATATCATTAAAACTATGCAAAGGATTTTAATGCGGTTTCTTGTAATAGATAGAGTAATGACAGAGAAAGGTTTATATACATATTACATGCATAATATAGTTGAGATACACTTAGTATCAGCACTGCACTCGTGCGAAGCCGTAGCGAGACGCTAGTCAAGGATAAAGGAGTAAAATACGCGGTTTATATTGAAAACACACTTTAGAGTGTTACAATATGATGTTGGTCACTATGAAATTTGCTTTCAGTGTAGTGGCTAAAAATGCACGCGGTTTACTATCTTTGCTAATACAGTACGATTTATTATAATAACTAACATTGTTTAGTTTCTTTAGTTGGTCCTGTTTTTGACAGATACTTGCGAAATGTCACTTGATAAAAGTTGATAGGAACACAAACTATATTATTTACCGATGTTTATTAGGATAGTCAGACAGAAAACTATGTAGGTAAGCTGTCTTTGATCAAACGTGTAAAAACATTAAAGTAAAACGTGTAAAATCTCACAATCATCTCTTATACTCGACCAATACCCCGTATTATGACTAATTGTACTGTAGGTAGCTATATTGAAAGATTAATGGTAAAAAGCCCACTCGACACTTACCTACGTACAAATTGATCAATTGAAACCGTAAAACAATTCGCTAATCAAACTTCGATACTTACCAACTAATAAAATGTGTATGGAACTTTGAAAAGAAAACGTGATCTATCATAGTTTCAATAAATAAGTCATTCACCTATCACAATTAATATTATGAGAATGGCGCCTAACTATGAATCGAGTCCCATTATGCGTTAACTGTTTATTATAAAATGTGCTTTATTTCTATTTAAACACGGACTACTGTCATTAGGTGATGTGGGACTGATATTTCTGGGTCAATGTAGGTCAAAGCTCGATACTGATTTGTCGAGCGTACATCTGCTGTCTTTCAGCTTCGGACACATGCATGTAAACATAATTGATTTGCATTTGAACTATCTCATTTTAAAGTGTCAATAACATTGGAAGCTCATGACGATCTGTGGATGGAGATAGTAACTTATCTCCGTTTATAAATGATTGATAACTTAGCTTATTGGAGTGGCACGTCGCAAGTCAAGGATGATGATGAAGAATAAAAGGCTTTAAATATCACACGTGGAATTCTTAGCATTCAATTTTTTATACAGGCCAAGAAACGGATCCACCAACTAAAGTTGAAATTCATATGAATGTCACTAGACGTTAAGGTTCATTTTGTTACTTGTCACAATATAACAACTCTACCTTATTGATATTTTAGTGACACAGGAAGTATCATCAATATGATACATTACTTTCTTGGACGATTATACTTATCTATTGACAGCAATCAATTGGTTCACCAATAGCGTACAATCTATAAGCAGGATAAAGTTTTATACAGTGATATGTAAGTTGTTAATTTTCAGAGAGTGACCAAGTTCGTTTTTGATCATAAAATTGGTTTTATTACTTATGTAGTTTGTGTTTCAAGGTAAAATATGTGTTCCTTTAAAAATCGATAAAATAGCCAACTGCCTACAATAGCTCAGAAACTTTTTAGTAAACAATTCAAATTACTATCTGTTTCTGCTTGGAAAAAACATTCTAAAATTAAGGGAGTAAGTGTATTACTTACATACATACAATTCACGCCTGTCTCCCAGAGGGGTAGGCAGAGATTATAGATGTTCATTTGTCGGTCCTGACATAACCCTGATCTCCGGTTTCGAGTACTTTTCCCGCCACCTTAAGCCATGACATCACCAACCTGGCCGCAACTTCTGCCCACCCATGTAAATCTCTTTCGTTAATCGACTTCCATCAAACCTCTCCATATTTCATAGGTATATACTACATGTAAAAGTAATCTTCTTATTGCTAAAATAACAATTATATTTTTTTAAACCCAAATTGACACATAAAAATTAAACACAATTGCATATTTCCGATTCGTCCAACATTGAAAATGTCAATTACATACAAACCACTCAATATAAAACCTTAATAAAAGACGCCAATAAAATGTACTTAAACGACTGAACAATAAAATCTTTTCTTTGGTTCTTTTACCTCGAAGCAATAACTACATACTTACTCTTCCATAAGTTTCTTGTCGTGTCGTACGACAGTAAACAAACACAAAGGACATAAAAAATTACATTAAACCAATCATGTGTAACAACGCCGGATGATTCATCGGTCTTATTGAAAAGATCCCAATACTATGTAAAGCTTGGCGGAAACGTGCGACCTGCTACAGCCTGTGGCTCGTGGCTATTTTCTACGCGAGTTATTTCTGGCTATCGACTTTTCCATCCGAGAACCTTGAAAATTCCAAAAGAAAGTACACACATCAAAAGTGTCTAGGGATCAAGTACATTTTAGAAGATTGCAATCAAGAATATATTTTACAAAAACTGAATTCATTCATAATTTCTTCAAAATGTGGTGATAAGTCATTGATACAGGCATGGGGAATTAGGTAGGAGACCAATCCAGAAGATTAGATTTGATTTAAATAAATTAGATTTAGAGCTTAATATGTTTGTAATCCCTAGACACTTTTGATTTGTGTATATTACAGTCGCCGTATAGGCAGTTAGCCGTGTGGTGACGGCGAATAGAATACATGTGTCACCACCCCACCCAACTTTTCCCGTCGTCGTCGTAAGTGACGACCGAGGGAACTCTCCAGAGGGCGGGCAGCAACGCTCACCAACCTAAACCACAACACCATTACTATCGCCAACTCGTCTTCCAAGCGTGGCGATTATTGACATTTACCCCCCAAATTATCATGGAAATCATTAGAGGAGGCCCCCGTCCAGCAGTGGATGTCATGAGGCTGATGATGATGATACTGATATATACACTATTTATTCATTGGAGGAACGATTTGACAGATCGATCTAGCACTAATGTTGGCGGATTTTCAAAATTAAAACTATTAAACCCAGATAAAATATTTTTCAAAAAATCTATTATCCGTGCATGAAACTGTGGAATTAGTGGACATACTATAGTAGTACGGTTGAAAAAATACTCCTATATTATTACTGGTGAGTTTGGTATTACACTGCGAGAATAAGGCTCATGACGGCCACTGTCTTAAGATTTTAATTTTATATTTTTTCGACCACTGAATATTTGGCTACAGTAACAGCGCGCCAGTCACCGGTGGTGTGGTCGTCGCCCGTTTGCGCCAACCCTAAATAAAAGCATAGTAGCTATATTCGTCATAATCGAATCATTTCTTCTAAGAAGGTTTTTTTATGTTTGCATGATTCAACGAGGAGGTCCATGATGAGTAATTGACGGACCAAATGAGCGACGTGCTACCCGAAAAGGCCGTGCAGCTAAAGATATATTTTATTTCTTTTAATTATGTTCAGTATTTTTATTTGCCGTAGTCTTTTAAAAACACTTTTAATCCCAAAGCGGGGTAAGCACTTGCTTATCAAATGCCAGCCGTGACAGGGGTTGAGCCCATCGCCGTTTTACAGTTCACACACCTTGTCGTGTGCGGGTTTCATCAGGATGTTGTTCACCTCTTCATCGTATCGAGCGATGCGTTACTTAGATACCTATAGGCTCTGAAAAAGAGTCTCATTGGTACATATTTAAAATTAATTGGCATAATCATTTAGGTATTAGATTTTGGCGTCATAAGAAACAGGCCGCTTACGTAAATGAACGCTACAACTTCCGACTACTAGTTCATTCCGTATACGATAATTAATCGACATCGAGCCTATATCTGGAGAAACATTATTAAACATGTTTTTAGTATTCAGTATTTTATTGTATAAATCTTAGACATACATATAAGGACAAACCTTGTTAGGGTAAAACAACAACAAACAATATAATAATTAAACATATTAAAATCTACAAGATAAATTGATTGTCACTGAACCTACTTTCCTGAATCAACATCGATTACTATGCATGTTTACAAAATACTAACAAGTTTAAAAAAAAATTGATGATAAGAAAAAAAATATACAAAATAGCTTCCACGATGCAATCAGCTTTGTTGCATACACGAGTACCTACTCTATGATAGTTACCAACGTTATTATTGTAAACGGTGAAAGCTGTTTGGGTGAACGCGATAGGTAAAGCAATTTCACGGGACATTGCTTTAATCGGAGCCCGTATGTAAATAGTGATAGGGTTTTCATTTAAATATTTTAACATTGACCGTACATGACCAAGTCTGCTGTTGCAATGAGGAGGTTTCTTTAAAAAAAACTCAAAAAAGAGCCAGAACAAATGAAAAAAAAAACCCCATAACGTAGTATATGTATACCACCATATCTTTTATAGACTCCTCATCAGCCACATGATGCAGGCCTCCTCCAATGATTTCCACGGTCATTTGGGAGGCAATGACAATAATCCTCACGCTTGACAGGCAGGTTGGCGATCGCAGTGGTGTTGTGGTTTAACTCACAGAAAACGCTGCTGACCCTCTGGAGAGTGCCCTCGGTCGCCTCTTACGACGGGAAAAATTGGGCTGGGGTGGGGACACATATATTCTATTTGCCTTCACCAAATGGCTTACAATTGATAGACTGGTTTCTTTTAATAACTCCTCACAGTAGACCTCACGCCAGAGAATCACATCGATATATCTAGTGTACTAGATAGGGAGTCCGATACAAGGGGTTGGTTCCGTAAGTAAGAGCTCTCATCTTCAATCAGTCATCTTGCGGCATCGAGACGTCACGCATGTCACGAACCACGCACTATTTATTTTCGTCACCCCATTGAACTGTTTATATTGACACATGCATATACGTTTTGCAATAGGGGTAGGCAGATAACCGCCAATATTGGTTAATACACTTCTTAAATCGACAAAGTGTTATTACACTTGAATGGAGACCCGGAATGATTTACAGCAATTTGTTGTTTTAATATAATTTGTTATTATAATTATGTTTAAAACTCAAAATTTAATTGCTTTAGACATTCCATACACTGCTATTTTACATAAAATAATTTCACAGTTTACTCCAATAAATTCCGAAGAGTATGCGACGCCTTGACCACCTATGAGACTCACTTTATTTTTTTCAATTAAACTACGTCTGTAAGGATATAGACGCAGGATGTAACCTTCTAGATGTACAATCTAGGAGGTGTCTTCAAAGGGATTATTGCCGTGACTTTATAGTACTTAATAGGGCTATAGAACTAACAATTTTTTAAGCAATTATAGAGTTATAATTCTTATAGACTTGCTCTCGGTTCAATCGCGTTTCTGCACTAGACTCATGGTACGTAGTGTGTGTCATTGCTCCATTCTATTTTATTTAAAACGCAAATACCTCTTACTCACTCAAGTATACAGGTAGGTACTTTTCATCGTCTAGCAAAATGTGCTGAAGCTAGACACTTAAAATTTTGGCACGTATGTTTAAAAGGTTTCGCTTTGAAAGGATTTTGCCAATTTGTGCTTACGTTGCGATATATACAGGGTATAAAACTACATGACTAAAATCGCTAGGCGTCAAAGAAATCTTTATAAAATATTGTGTTGCTTGCTTGGCGATTAAGGCATTAAGGGTAAGTATATTCAGAATGACTCATCAAATAATCAAGGTCACTGATATACTGATCATTCATCATATTTCAGAAGGTATATCCACGTCAATCTGACCTGCCGGGATATTCGTGACGATAGGCCGTAGTTGTAACTTCACAATTTCAAAACGTTTTAAGGTGTAGGTAGAGGAATCAAGGACTTAAACCTTAATTTATCAGCGAAAGCCTTTTATATCTAGGGGAAATCCATTACGGATACCCCGCACTGGTCTAAGGCAGGGTTATGCGGGGCTCGCACCCCCAAAACCTGAGCCACTACATCCGAGGGATCGGCGACAACCTCACTCATAGTTATGGGGCCCCCTATGGTGAGGTAATGAGATCATGGAGGCATAATCCTGAGTAACATCAAGGAGAGGTTGTCAGTATAAGGTAGTATAAGGGATACCAACTCACTGACATGCAAATAATAAAATACTATCCCATAGACATGTTATTCATCATCGTTTTGTTAGATGTCGGAACAAGGGTGCATTGTACAATGAAAGGCCCTTGTTTATGTGTAACACAAGTCAACGTCGAGCCAGTACTTACTGAAGACATTGTGTTGGGGAAAACAGAACAAAATAAAACATGCATGTCCTCTACAGAGGCCCATTCAACCGTAGTGGGGACAGCTGGATTATGTTTCCATAGTATCGGATAATCATGTCACATTTTGGCTTTGTATTTAAGACATGTTTGATTCTTGAGGCTTCATCTCTTATGCAATTTTTTCTATGCAAATATTGAATACAATAAAAGTTTGATTATATAACTGATATAGGCGTTGGGAACTCCGAGTAGAAATCATCATTTTTGGTACCAATAAACTTTTTTATTTTTTTTATTCTTAAATATAAAAACATCAACCTGTCTGTATGCTTTTCTTTTGTTACTCTGATTTATTTCAATCAGCTGTTTTAACAGCTATTCCATGATCGTTTCAAAAGCGAATAATTTTACGAAGCTCCTATAATAAAATTTTCATATTCTCCTGTTGAAACCCAGTAATCCAGTCGTAAACTGAACAAGAAATTTACATTCGTAATGACTCTGAAATTTCACCATTTAAATTACAATACACTGAGCTGAATGAAACTCTAACTCTAAAGCTCAACCTGATTACTTGGAAAAAGTTATATTAATTTCATTCATTCATTGAATAAAATATTTCATTCACCTGTCTGTTCTTCTACCCTTGAGCCGAAACATAAAACGTGTACTTCATTTTTTTTTCTTAAAAGAAACTAAATCCCAATTTCAATTTGTTGGAAATAGCTATATTATAATGCTTTGGGCATGTAGAGCTGTACAATGTACATAACGCTCGATCTATCCCGACGTGCGAGATGTTAGTAACGTGTAACTCTGTTTACAGTCCGCCGGCTCATCTCACATAGGCTGCTGGGTTTTTGTTATTATCCCTATGTAATTTGTTTTAGTCTAGACGTGTTTGCGTTTAGTGTTTACGATGGATGGGTTTGTAATTTGAAGTGTGTCAGCTACCAGCTGGTAGTGAGGTCAGCAGTGAGTGGCGCCGGTCGATGACTCCTGATCGATGCCGGCACACAAACAAACCCGGGGGAATGGACCCACCCCTCATTCCTACTCATTAAGTACACGGTTCACTCCGAACAGCTAGCACCGTTGACTAAACAGTAGGGGCTGAACTATCAGTGCCTAACATCTAAAACTTGCGTTTACTTTTACTTCGCTATTTTTCTTTTCTTCAATAATTCGGACGCCCCGTTGTTTCACGTGAAATGGGTACGTAGTTAAAGGAATCTTATAATGAAAAAACACCCAGCGTTCCTAAATGTTTTTTATGCGATAGGTATATAGCTTCAAGCGTATCTCCTTTTGAAATCAAATGGATACTTTTGTACACTACTTCCTACATTTTTACTAAGGTCTTATTTTACGAACTTTTTATTTATGATTTACGTAGCTTGGTATTATTATGTATATCTAAAGTTCGGAAAAGTTCTGATTTTGGTTTTAACTTTACTTGGTTGTCGATGTTTCATCGATTGCCTGAAGTTTCCAAGTTCATATGCTCAATTGACGTAATATCTTAGTTATACGCTACTCTGGCTTATAATACCCCTTTCATACTTCCGTTTGGTTTATAAAAGGTCGGGGGTGGTTCACAAAGGCGCTCGCTTTTGTTTCGGTAACAATGAACCAGTGCGTTGAACTTGAACGAGCTGAGTTACTTTACGCTTCAACTGACACCGGAGTCTGAGCTGTCGGAAGCAGCGTTTCCTGAGAATGCTGGGACCACCAGCTAGTTACAGCTCATTCAGTACCAGAAGTAGCAGCTGTGCTCCAAGACAACGACGCTGATTGAGCTCTGGGGTAGTACAAAATACTTGAAATACTAGCTCAAATAATGTAAAGGTGTTTACCTCATTCCTGGCGACACGATATTCCGTATGCCCACATCCACGTGCGACGAAACGTGTTTCGCAAAAAGAAATGTTTATGCCTAAAAGGTGATTCTCTTGATTGATTGTTTCAGCTCAGAAGTCTGTAATGGGGTTGAAGTTCTGGCGATGCGAAGGTACAAATATTTATGGTTATTCATGTTTCTTGGGATTTAGAAAAAAAAAATACACACGAAATCGGTGTTACACGCTAAACAAATTATTTTGTCGAGTCATGATATTATGATGACCTTGATGATTGATATTAAGGTTACAGTTATTATTGTTCGTAAAATGTTAATTAAATTTTCAGTATAAATAATTTACAGTCCACAAAAAAGTTAACAATAAAATAAGATCTGTCAAGAAAATATCAGGGCACTAGTCAAGATTCGAATTATCTGTCCCTTCGGATACTGTGTAGCCCTTCGTATCCTCAAGAATTGATTCGAACAAATCATAATGACTTATAACCTAAGGACTTTGTCCTTTAGAATCAATCAAGCCTGCTCCTGTATTATTCACTACCCCTCCGGATACGAATCTTGACAAATGCGAGAAGGGGAGAGGCAATTTCTCGGTCGAGTATGGGAGAGACGAAATCTTTCAGAGATAGATCGGTCCTTAGCTGTGAATTATGTGCGAAGTTTAAGTCCTTGGAATGTTGGAATCATCGGTTAGCAGTTAACTTTTTACTGCAAGTAAAGAAAAGATTAAACGTAAAAAAACTGGTATTTTGTGTAAAATAGGTATATGACTCGCCATCGTCTCAAAGAACAGTCACGTGAAACACTACGTTTAAAACTGGACACCTCGCGATTTTAAAAGCATAGTTTCAGTTACTCACACAAACCGAGATGGTTTCATATTCTAAAAAAATATGGAATAACGAAGTCTGTGTTTCCTGCACAGAATAGTCTGGTGGTCCTCTAGTCACGGGTGAACTAATAAAAATACGTGTGCAATCGTAGACCGTAGATCGCTGCTTAACATCCAGCAGGTGGTCAGGTTATGCTTATGTCTTAATAATAACACAAATATTTTGGAAACGTTCTTAGTGGAACCCACATCTTCAGGAAGGTAAATAACAAACTTTTCAATATCTCTTTAAAATTATTGCTAGACGATGATGAATGAGTGTCTGGTATTCGTGTTTCGTACACAGTCATACATTTACATAAATACGCAAGTACTAAATTGTGAATTGTGAGCTTATCGGAAACTTATGTAGGGGATTTTTGTAATTATTTGTATATAACGTGGCCTAATAAATGAAAAAAAAGTCTGGAAAAAGAAAAAGGAAATGTCTTTCTTAATAAAACTCTGCACTTTTTCAACAATCTACATACCACAAATCGCAAACATCAAAGATTTTCGCTAGGCGATGATGAATGAGTGAATGATATTCGTGTTTTATACACATAATACATAGTTGTAAGTACTAAATCGTGAAATATGAGCTTACCGGAAACTTAAATAGGGGATGTTTGTGCGACCTTTACAACGGTTAGGTATCCCCCGAGCTCGCCGCCGCCACCGCCTCTGGCCCACGTGGCGCACCTCAATCGATATTTAAAGCATGTACGAATATTTTATAACACTTATGTGTTGTTCGTAGAATTTTTTACATAACTTTTTCATACTTTTGAGGACTGTTGGGGACAAGTTACTTATTTACTTTACTTTTCAGTAGGTACTTTATATGTTTAATAATTTATGAAAATGTAATATTTTACGTAGGTACTTAAAAAGTATCTGTTGTTGTATGTATGTATAATTATAGTTATAAGTATGTATAATTACATTATAGTAGTTCATATTTCAGTATATATAAAAGTTCCATCATCATTAACATCATGTGAGCCGACTGACGTCTCCTGCTGCTAAAACAAAGTCGCCTCCCGCTACCTTTGAAAGTACGCAACGGCAATTTTGATACGTTTTATTTTAGAAGATTTATAAGTATAATACAAACCAATAATAGCAGAGAAATACTGTTAATAATGTCATCATTATCATCATCAGCCCATACTTGTCCACTGCTGGACATAGGTATCTCTAATTGCACGCCACTGTGATCTGTTTTCCGCTTCTCGCATCCAACTTAAGTTAATAATGTATATTTGCAAAACAACCTTTGCCGGGTCAACTAGTTTACAATAGGCTTATTTTCTTTGAAATATACCTTACAGTCAAATAAATTTCATAATCATCTGCCACATGACGTCCACTGCTAAACAAGGGCCTCCCCCAATGATTTCCATAATAATTTGGGGCGAAATGCCAAAAGGATTTACAGACATATAATTAAGGAACTGAATAAACAAAAAGTATGTTAAGCGGACAGCAGATTGATTAGGTCGCACTATCGCCAGCGCCGTTGTAATCCGTCAATTTCAGATCAAAATCTATTCAGTCAGAGATTATAGTATTATTATGAACAATGTCCTTGAATTCAATACAGTAGCGGCATATAATTTAGATAATACAATTTAAAAGCAGAGTATGTATATATGCAATTGAGAGCAAATGCTAAATCACCTAACAAAGACCCCAACAAGTGTGCTCCACCGTAGACCACATCGCTGCTTAACATCAGGCAGGATGGTGGTCAAACGCTTGAGTGATAAAAAAGGCCATTTAGGCGGCTCTATTTACTGGTTACGTGGGAAGTCAACGCAGACCTGGACGCCCCGTCTCAGCTGTCGACGCACCGTCGACAGCTGAGAGCGCGAGGGCTGAGCTGGTCCGATGCCAGAACAGTCGCAGAGGACAGTACAGCATGGCACCATCTTGTAAAGTCCCTTTGTACCACTGGGGTAGCATAGGACTTAACTAAGTAAGTATTTACTGGTACTTTCGAGAGTATAAAAATGGAAGAAAGATATAACATTTATCAACTACAATAGAAAGAAACACAACTAGCATGACAAAAAAACAATAACAAAAATACAAAAAAGTGTAGCCTGTTTAATGAGCTTCTGCCTAAGTCAAATGGCATCTGCCTCTGCGTGTACTGATTTGCAGTCAGTGCAGAGTTGCAGTTCCCACTTATACTTCACGACTGTTAATCCCATGGCAGAGTAGGCTTGGTGAGAAAATACCCAAATGTTCATCAAGCATATTTAACCCAACGTGGCAGGGCGTGAGCCCATCGCCGTTATAAGGTTCACACATCCTGTGCTATATAGGTTTCATCGCGACGTTGTCCTTGTATTAATGAGCGTTGCGTTTGGTACACGTCTAGGTAGCACATCAGGTGTCGAACCAACAACCTCCCGTTGCAGACCCAATTACCTGACCTCTAGACCACAAACACCCTAGCCCTTAACTGCATCAGTATAATTTTCCTCGTTTTTTTTTCTAGCCACCCCATATACAGATTTTTTATTCCAAATTATTGTCAAAGGTATTGTCAAATTCGTATGACTGCAGTTTTTGACATTACACGACTTTTTCCCATGATGTATGCCACATAATTTAGGAACGATAGGATTTTATTCAGACAAAAAAATGATGCAGCTAAGAGAAAAGAGAGTATAATTAAAAACAATTCTTGCTCTCGAATTTTATTCTATATTTTTTTAATAAGTTCCAAAGCCAAAGAACATGACCCCTCCCTATATCCCTAAATGTCTAAACCGGCTTTAAAAAAGATAACACAAATCAAATATATATCAAAGCGACTTACTTTCAAATCGATACACTCATTCTTTAACGAACTCTAGATACCTAAAACATGACGAGTGCGAATCAGATCAATCGAATCGGATAGCAAATCGAATGAAGCGAAAAAAAAAACAACGATGCAACAAAAAAAAAGTGTTTTACTTTTCGATTGTAATAGAACAAGACACCAAGTAGACGGACTCGAAACCAGTTCAAATAAATACTAATCTCTTAGTGTGATTAATCTAAATTTAATGTGTCGTACCTTAGAATTATATCCATTAGTGAACAGCCAAGTAGATACAACATAACACAGAGCAAAAAACTTTTGTATTCTGTTTTATGACTAGGTTTTGGAAGGTGACTCATATAATTAAACTACACATTCATTCGCCCCAAGGATAGACATTATGGACGTACCGTGTTTGTGTAACTCAGTAATGGTTACTTTAACAGGTAATATTTGAAACTATCTATACCGTGGTGGGGTGTTACTAACATTGTTTTGAAAAGTTAGATAAAAAATTGCCTATGTAGTAGTTTAGGTAGTCTAGTGTAGCTTCCCAGCAGTGAAAGATTTTTTTGTAATCAGTCAAGGAGTTTTGGAGCCTGTTCAATCCAAACAATCAAATCTCTTTATATATTTATTAAGCTATATTAAGTAGCTTACCCGGCAAACGTTGTTTTGTCAATATAGATGTATGTATTTCTCTGCTATTATATGCATGTATTATACATATAGACCATCCTAAAATCTCTATCTATTAAAGAATATCGCATAAAAATCGTTGCGACGTTTGAAAGATACATTACGCATATACATTTGAGAGGCGTGCTAGAAGACTCATAGGTGACAACAGGCTGTTTGATGCTCGGCTACAAAGCCTAGAGCAAAGTCCATCGGCGGCAGACCATCGCCGCAAAGTTGCGAGCCTATCTGTCTTCTATCGGGTGCATTTCGGAGAGAGTGCTGCGGAGTTACATAAGCTAATAACCCCATCGCGTTTTTACAATAGGACAACCAGGAGAACGGCAAAATGTCATCCATACCAGGTGGATTTGCCATTTACGCGAACCAAACGGTTTGCGTCTACTTTCATAGTGCGAACCGCCAGGATTTGGAACGAATTGCCGGAGTCTGTGTTTCCTGCGCAGTACAGTCTGAAGGTCTTTAAGTCGCCGGTGAATAGGTACGTAGTGAACAAGTGTGCTCCATCGTAGACCACATCGCTGCTTAACATCAGGCAGGATGGTGGTGAAACGCTTGTTCGTAGGCTATAATATTATATTCTATCGCGTCGTTTCTTAAACACGTGCTGTGATTACGAGAGTTTATTTTTCTTTAAAGTTGACATGTGAATATTTATACTAACTTAGCTTATATAAACATTAGTCACGCGACTTATTTCTTCATCACGTTTAAGTGCAGATGCTTTTAATCCATGCAGTTTGCGGTGTCGTAATGAAAATTTAGTAAAATATTTTTTTTTCAAGGGCCTCTGCCTACTCCTTTTTGGGATTAAAAGGCTTGAAGTGTGTATCTAGTTTCAAGTAAACAAGTAATTTCAATTAATAATATACCTGAAAAGTACCTACTTGCTTTACATAAACTCGTAATGTGGTACTGACGTCCCCTAGTTTCAAAGTCAGATTTCCCGGTACCATGAGAAACAACTGTTATATTTCTTATCTCCACGCAAATCTTGTCCAAACTATTAGGTGTTCCTAGTAAGTTTTTCCCATTTGGTTTAATATTTCACACACTACTTAAGTCCATTCCGACATTCTTTTTGTATATTATTTTGTTAAGTAAATATTATGGTAATCATCATCATCATCATCATTATGTCACCCCACTGGGCATGAAACCCATCCTGATCTAGGATGCTAACAGAATGCCATTCTTTTGTGACATTTCTTAGGAGCCGCCTATGGGATCTTTTTTCTCTGTACGTGAGGGAATCCTCATGGACACCCCGCCGCCATGGGGACACCGAATGGGGTAGTGTCGGACTCTTACCGTCTAAACCACCACGATGACCTCCGTGCCGTATACTGGATGAGTCCTGGAAGTACTTGCGTCCGGACCCGTTCAAGCCGACTATGGCATCTGGAGATTAGGTTGTTCAACAATGGACAAATGTGGGCTGGTGATCATATTGGCATTTTTATCTACTTATTATGTTAAATGTAGCCGAAGGATCCTTGTGAGACTAAAGTTCTCTCCACCCCCTATGTCACCCGTCCGCCGCCACCCCATAGGATGATTACGGACATGATTGTACATACATACATACAACTCACGCCTGTCTCCCATAGGGGTAAGCAGAGACTACATATCTCCATTTGTCACGGTCGAGACATGACCCCTTTCGCTTCCTGTACATACATCCATCTTTTCATACATGACCTCCATGTGATAGTATCTCACGATAATTGATCGTTGGTCCTTGAATGGTTATAGTGAGTGCCAGGGCAAACTGGTTACCTAGTTATTCGTGCACTTCTAAGGCTGCTGTACTGTGGTGGGATATGTAGAGTTTGTAAACAGTTCTTGGAAACGCCAAAACGAAAAAAGTGTTTCTGATTATTGCTCCTACGATTCACAAAAACTTATGATTTAATTGCCAGTTTTTTTAATAAACACATCAAGAGTTTCAGTATGTTTAAAAAATGCATATTAAGTTATATACAGGGTGGCTCATTCAAATCGCTCAGTATGGGAAAGTCTGAAACTATAAGACATACGAAGATAAAATCGCTACCTAAACCTGTTGAATATTGTATTGAAAACAACGGTGGTCACTTCGAACACCTACTATGATAAATTAAAATATGTCAAAATAATGCATTTTATTCAACATCATGTTTCATAAAGACATTTACAGCTTAAGACCTACACAATCGATATTTAAAAAGAAAAAGTGAAAAGTGCAAGTTTAAAATAACCGGGTTCGATTACCGAGCTGAATACAGTTCTTTTTTCAAATAAAGTATGAATGCAGTTTTTGTTTTTATCAAAATTGGTGATATGGATCCTAAGAACAAATCTTCGTATGTCTTATAGTTTCAGACTTTCCCATACTGACCGATTTGAATGGTCCACCCTGTATATATATTATAATATTCTTTTACTTTAAGTTTTTTTACTTTAAATTATTTTACTTTAAGTCGTCTTACTTACATTATTCAGAAATCAAGAACAGCTGAACCTATTAGGCCGATTTGGTTTGTTTGTTTGATATAGCTTAAGAACAGAATACGGACATAGGACACTTTTTATCCCGATCCTGTGGGAAGTGTCGATATTATAGAGAGTGTTATAATTTGTATGGAATACTGAAATTACGCGAATGAATGAATCTGCTCTTAGTAAAAAAATCCAATTATTTATTTATACAGATAAAATAAAGTGGAAAAGTTAATTCCTCCCGCGAAAAAGAAAAATATAAGACGCGGATGACACCAGAGGAATTCTCCAGTAGTCGAAAAAAAAACATCTATCAGCATATCAGAAGAAGACCCCTTTTCTAGGAAAATGAAATATGTTTTAAGATCCTGTCTGTTCGTCTGTATATCAACGAAAAAAAAAACGGATCTTCTCTACGATTTTATTTTGTTTATCTGCAGCCGTTGTTGGTAAAACATTCTACATTTTGCTATAATTCTGAAACGTGGTTATCACGCTCAAACGCCAAACGCTTTGCATCCAATTTCATAGGACGCAGAATAGCGAGAGAACATTTCAGTGTTTGTCTGTAAATATATTTACTGATTTCTTAAACGATTCGTCGGGAATGCGGGATCAACATGAAAACTTATTAAAATGGGATTCAATATACAAACAAAAACGTGAATTTCTTTCTGGATCGCGTCTGTATTGTTCCTATAAGCCCTTTTTATGCGTGTGTACAGATCGTCTGGCTCACACTGTGTATACCTTTATGAATTTTGCCATGAGTACGTATGTACATAAACTCTCTTCCATGTCCCTGGTGGCATGGACCTTTGGAGTTTATAATGTCTTCTACGTCGTAGGAGCCAATGCTTAGTTATGCAGATCATTGCTTAAAGGGATAATTCCGTGTCTATGTATAAATTATATTACTGTCAAGTTTCATTAAAATCCTTTCAAGTGAAAGAGTAACAAACATCCATCATCCATTCAAACAAACTCATGTGTACGTATATAATAATAATAAGTGAAATAGGCCTTCATAATGCTTTAAGGAGACTAAAGTCACAAGCATAACATGGGTTGTACTTGATTAAACTTTAAGATGTATTTTGCAACGTTAGACAGAAACTAGAACAGTCTTCCGCTGACATGACCAATAGCCACATGACAGCCGTTCTTTAAGGGCCATTTAGCCTGCCTAAAACGTAATAACACTTTAGGCAAGATTTTTCTGGCGAGTTTACCTTTCGAGTCCCGCTTTTCGAGTGTCCGAGAAAATGTAAATAGCCTCTTAATAATATCTATCAATCATTTAGGTACCCACATAACGTGTATGGTTATGACGTGTAAAAAAAATTGGTGTCACGGTAAATGATTCCATTAAAACTTTACTTCGTCCCGACGAAGATACGTTTAAAACACTCAAAGTCAACTCTCAGTGGAAATCTGAAACTTAGTAATAACAACGCGAAGACTATTCGCGATGGTTAACTTTTTATAGCAGAATTCCGCAAAGTTTTTTCGCCCCGAATTATCTGGGTCAGCATCACAAACCCCGACATTAGAACCAAATGTTTAAAAATAAACTGGGAACTTTGTAATACACCAGTTTAACTTGAACCCTCACAACTACGTCTCACTGAAGACTGGTTATTTAAAGTAATTGAAACATGTTTAATCTATCGCGTCCGTAGGAGTAATAACGTGCGAATGAACGCCGCTCGAATAACAATGAAATCACCGGTTGATTTTTTTTTATGCTTGGGCTTCCGTTATCCCTTTCTTTTTCGAGATGATAGAATGAGAGGGCGAATGGTCACTTTCGTTAGTAGCATGAGTCATTGCCGGCGAGCAGCGGAACTGGATGGTCGCGCGGAGTCTTCCGGTCGCCACCAGCGACGGACCTGCCCCCGTCCTGACGACGGCTTCGTGCAAAGAATATCAATTTTTTATTTTCAATCAAGAGTGGTAATCTTCTTATACTGCAGATAACTCAATACAGTAGACACTTCAAATAAGTTTTAAGATTATAATAAAATTCAAACTTTTTGATATCTTAGAATCATTAAATTACGAAGATTGTTAGTTGTACATACACATATACATAAAAATGAATCGCTAAATAAATATACTATGTAGGCTAAACCAATTTCTTTAACTCTTGCGCTTGTCAATGTCAGGAGAAGGTTCTTGTGAACGAGAAAAAATTGACAAATTAACGGGAAATTACATTAAATCAAAATTAATATTTAGTAAGACGTCTCTCGGGTCTGTCGGGATCACTAGTTTACAATAAAATTGCCAATGTTTGTTTTTGAACTATACCTATAGATACTTTTACGGTCATAAATCAAGACCCGACAAGTACTGCCTACTGTGTTAATGCACAGGCGAATAAAATAGTGCCTAATTGTCTTTGTTCGTTGGTTTTCGACTAGGTATCTCCACAAGATTGATGACAAAGCTGCCACATGACAGTAATTGTGGGCAAATTGCGGTTTCTAGGAAGATTTAAGACCAGGATGCAACAAAGGTGAGACATGTGCTATTACGGACTTGCGTTTTAAATTATTGCGTTTTAGAATGATTTCACCATCTGATTTTAACATGAAATAAATGGGTGTTTCTTTGTTCTTGTTTTACTAACTATAAATCGTTTTATGAAGAAGAGCCTTACCATTTCTGTATAATTAACAAACATCACTATTTTATTTGTTGTAAAGTACCTACCTATATAATGATATTACTTAATATATTCTTCTCTTAATAATCTTTGGTGTTAACAGAAATAAAACACTGCGCAGTGCAAGACATTTTCCCAAAAAATAACATAACTGAATTAGGCGACCTGAAAATACACGGGTGATATCGCGGGGCATCCAATACTTATTGTTAGTCAATAACTAAACAGGAATTACTTCTTCACTACTAAGTGTTAACTTTAACATCCATTGTATTGGTGGAAAACCCAGATAGAAACCAGAATACCTAGATAGTAGGCATTCAGGAAAATGAGATTCGCATGTGATTTGTCATTCGCCAAATAAACGTACGTAAGTTACAGCATCGCACTAACGCACCTATTTACTCTGTGTCATCGTTAACTGGGTTATTCAATTATCAGCCAGAGACCTAATTCGTAATGTTTCAACTCCACAATGGCGTATGTCGCTTAAAACTGACTGAGGTCTGAAAACTGAATGTTATGTGCATCTTGCTCGTACCTATGTGCGAATTGCGCCGTTTCATTTATACTGTTGTCTCACTCTATCTCTATATTTATCTTGAGAGACAGACGCTGCGCTTCCGGTCGACACCACCGGCCGCCGCATTGCAATGCACATCACCGAAATAGTGTTTCGCGGTAAATACCGTGCGGAGATCAAAAAGATTGAGTTTCTTCCTACCATACGATGGTTATTTTTGTGTTACAGTTTACGGCCGATTCGCACTGCCTGTCCGACCGTGCTTCTTGGATCAAAGTTTGTGGAATCCAAGAGTGAAGTGTGACAAAATTAGTAATCCATGGAAGATGAATTACAACCATCTTTATACAAAGAGTCAGACTAGAACTGACCAAGGAGATATAGTTAAATGTCCAAAGGCATAGTCCATCCCATTACGAAATATTTAGGTTTTTAGGATGTATATGAAGCGTGCAGACAAATAGGATAGCACACAATAAAAAAATACACTTCACGCCTTTAATCCCAAAGAGGGGTAGGCAGAGGCACTTGCTAAAGCAATTACCCACGGTTCACCAAGCGTATTTAACCCAACGTGCCAGGGGGTGAGCCCAATAATTAGAACCAATAATTAGTCATGATCTTATAAACCACAGATGTACAATACATAAGCACCTACTATATATATAGTATCCTATTTTGTACGTCATTACGTAGGTGGGTAAATATAAAAGGACCCTTACAAAGATATTCAGCCATTTTGACGCACCTACGTATAAATTAAGGTCGTCAAGGCCGTCAAACGAAGTACAAAGACATGTCCCAGTAGTTGACACCTAGAGCGATAAACAATAATAATAGATATTTCCACTTAAACCCATTAAACAAACAAACGCCACAGGTCGAATCCTTAAGTTGACCTCACATTAGCGAAAGTGCTTTTTGAATGAAAAGTCTTTGATGAAAATGATTATCTATCGTTCCTTCGAAATGAAATTCGACCTCGTACACTACTTACGCAACTCTATTTATTTTCTATTAAATATAACCTTTATTTTAAAGGCAAGAAAGGGCGAGCGAAAGTCACTCGGTAACAAATAACTGACGTTTGTTTAGTTTTAGGGACAAAGGTTGAATAGCTCTATTACCTAGTGAAACATTAGATCCATCTATCTACTATTTGTATAACTCTGTCAACTATTATTTGTTTCAATTTCTAAGAAAGTTTTCGCATCTTGATTTATTTAAAATTAATTAGTTTTTTTTTTCTCTTTTAGAGAGAATAATGCAGCAAACTATCGGTTGAATAATCTGTAAATATCACTTGACTGGTCTGTATTATAATATTATACATGTACATATATATGTATGTTATCATCATCATATCATCATCATCATCAGCCCATATTTGTCCACTGCTAGACATATATGTTATAAATGACGAAGTTATGGTCAAATCAGTGAACAGATTCAAGGAACGATTTGACACTTTGTGTTGTACGGATGATAGATTTTTCGAAAATTACATTATCTGGGTTTTACAAGATTATACATTAATTTGATAGTTTTGATTCGTTCATATCATTCTAAATTAAAATTTTGTCAAATATGACATCCCTATCGTTGAAAATCCCGCAACTTTATTTTGCAAAGTGACAAATAGATCTGTTAAACCGTTCGTAGATCTAATAGACAGACTTTAGATTGAAATAGAAAATAAAAGTAGCATACGAGTATTTTTCATCCATTTATGTTCTTTGCGATCCCGAATTTCAATTACGTAGATTAAATATAAAATTACTTTTTTAATAAAAATATGCTGTGCTTTATTATTCATTCACTCAATTAAGTAATTTGTAATTAATTTGTCATGACCGTACGTTGACGTAAGTCTTTATTTAACTAAAATACGTATTGTAAATTTAATAATTTACATAATAATTTTGTCCCGCTCGCTGAATCAATCAAGAGATAAAAGTACAAAAACTGTAGCTTAGCAGTAATTTCTCACGAATTCCGGAAACTCGATAATCGCGTGGATTCCCTCGTTCTAAATATAAAGCGACTGGTGTGTACATAGTACAAATATCTGATAAATACTATAGAAATGTTAAATCTTTGAAGTGGCATTGACCTCGTAATTACGGTCAGCCAAGAAAGTGGTATCAGTTTTGATGACACTTCTTGTTTCAGTAACACATCGATAAGGTCAGTTGTTATATCATTAAGTCTAATTAAAGAGATAGTGAAAGAGAGTCATGGTAATAACAGTCATAAGTGTGGTACCTTAGGGTGGTAGACCAGATTCTTGTCTAATTTTATCTTTGCCTTTGACTCAGTTTAATTTCGTTTCCTCGAGACTTGAAGATGCCCCGACTATAGACGCTTTACAAGAAACACAGACTTTGGGCAAGTCGTTCCATAATATGACGTTATCTATATGAGAAAACTTCTAATTGGCTCACAATTGTTAAGTTATTGTTAGTTAAAAAAATCAAGCTTTAAGTTTTCCTTCTAATAAATAAATAAATCTAAATACTATAAAAGTCGACGCAAAGCTTGTAGCAAAATTTGTAGCAATAGTATCGGATACTGCGCGAGATCTTACGCAACCCTGTATACGCAAATCTGGTTCATAGAACTAGATTGGAACACTTAACAAGCACTCTGTCAGCTCCCATTAATCTCTGTGTCAGTTAATATTTTGTTATTGTTTATCAGTCGATCGAGGGAGACGTGTTATTTGGGTCACCGCAACCGACCTTTAGTGTAATTTGGTTATCTCTATTGTGCTCTGAAAGAGCTGTCGTTTTGTAATAACGTTGAAAAAAAAGTGAACAAATCTTTTTAGGACAATTTTTTTGTGAGAAGTAATTATGGCGTAAACAAATCTATTATGGAACTAAAATAGCAAATATGTAAAGTAGGTAGGTATCGAACGAAAATGCTTGTTCGCCGACGTGGTGACGTGGTGCTTATTCAGACACTGCATTTGGATATTATCTTAATATATGGATGGCTGGCAGAAGCTGGATGCGAGAAGCCGAAAACAGATCACAGTGGCGTGCAATTGGGGAGGCCTATGTCCAGCAGTGGACAAGTATGGGCTGATGATGTGATGTGTGATGATATAAAAATCCAGTGTTATGATGTTTGTTCCCAATGAACTCTTCACCAACTACCGATATTCACAAAAGTTGGCATTTATATGTAATTTCGTCCAATTTGAGATACGATAGTTTATATTTCGTGACATCCACTGCTGGGCACAGGCCATCCCAGAGGTTATACTAATTTTATATTCATATTAATAGTTAAGACAGGACAACGTCTGTCGAGTCCACTAGTAATATTTATATCCTGGCAGGTTCGCCATGTGATGCCGGGAGCAATGAGACACGTCATGTTGGTTCGACTGAAGCTTTATTAGTGCCAAAAAGGTGTGAGCACAAAGCATATACGACTAGCAGAATGATGCGCTGCCTACTGCAGTAAAGTACAGGCTAAGAAGCTATTTGGTCTACCAACCTAAGATCGAAACTCATTTGTAGGTATGTCATAACATTACATTACGATGTAACTCACTTAATATTTAACCTGAACCTTAGTGATACAGGAAGTGTCGATCAAATCTGATAGACCGCTTTCTTGGCCTTACGTGAGTGCGCCAACAGTACGTAGTGCGCTTTGTTTTTGTTTGTATTTTGGTATGAAAATGCAGTGACAAAACTATTAAAAACAACTTTAGTAGTTAAATACAGATCAGATATAATTGACAAATTCGCACGCAAAAACCACA
>SJJU01003614.1:0-24715 GCA_012932125.1 Conopomorpha cramerella
AAGTTAGTAATTTTGATGTACAGTTTATTATTTTCCTTTTTATTTGTTATTAGTACGACCTTATGAAAGAAAAAAATGCGCGGTAATTGTACGCATTAGATAAGACAACGTCGTGGTCGTTGTTTGCAATGATAAAAATTGTGCCTATTGCATATAACACTTGGCATCTATGTGGCAAGCTACTGTTCGTTTTATTAATAAGGAATTTAATTTTATTTTCAATTTAATTTTTTTTCAATCGTCATACAAATGCGATGGCGATGAATCGGATGAAGATTTTTTTGGTAATCCACCCCGACCTATATTCTAATTATGGACTCTGTGAATATTTTTGTCGAGGGTAGTACACACGTAACGTGACATTTCTATTATTTTTTGCATATAAAAATGGTAATTATTTATATATAAGAATATATTAGACAGGACTCGATCTTTTGGAGACTGTGTAAATATAAATCTGTGACGATTATATGTAAATTAAAACGTGAATCCTACTTTATACATACAAATGTGGATGGCTCTTGTTACTTTTCATGCAAAAAATACAGAACGGAAGTGAATAACTAATAAACTTTGTCAACTGCTCCTTCCTGATACCTTAGCTTTTTCACCACAACTTGGGTTGACTGGTAGAAAATGCAATTGCATTAAGTCCGCCATTTGTAAATAAATCGTGCAATAAAGATTTAAACAAACAATAATGAACGGATTTTATGGATCTTTACAATAATATAGTTTATACATCGAAATGTCCCCCGGGAACCAGCTAGTCTAATTTACCTCCTCCCAAACGTTTATAAAAAAATAAATACGCTTCACGCCTTTTAATTCCAAACGTTTATACTGATTTTTATTAAAATGTTAATATTGTAATACCGTGTGCATACACATTTTTTAATAAATAAATTTGTGTACAATGGAATTGATCCCAGAATCCAGATACCAGATGTATTTCTTTGTATGTGGTGGAAAAGGAAATATTATTTGATTGGCTGGGCACACCAATACCCATACTATAACAGAATCAATGTTTACCAAGTAGTTAAAATTAACAATACCTCTAAGTAATTGTTTGAACAACAATTTGAACATTGCCAAGTATTTATTATACTAGCATGTAGCGGAAAATTATGGCGATAAAATTTCCATAAAATTTCCACGGAGTTAAATGTTCATGTATTACGTATTTATTCTTTCGGAATCGTGATCCTATGAGCGTGTATTTGCCACTGCTGGACATATACCTCTCATATTTACTGTTTCAGTATAAAAAGGAAATCTAGGCTACCTGGAATTATTGAATATTTACCAAATATCATTTTTTATCGTCACTACGAACAAGCCTTTTACCTGATGTTAAGTAGCGATGTGGTCTACGATGGAGCACACTTGTTCATCATTCACCAGCGACTTGACTTCAGACTGTACTGCGCTTCCTACATGAGGTTGTCCTATTGTAAAAACGCGATGGGTTATGCAACTCTGTAGCACTCTCCGAAATGCGTCCGATAGAAGACACATAGGCTCGCAACCTTGCGGCGATGTTCTAGGTTTTCTAGCCGAGCATCAAACATCATTTTCAGACACATCTATAAAATGTTAAAAATATTCTCAAAGCGATTATACGCCATAAAGATAAATTTTATTATCTTTGCTTATTTTACATTGATTTGCCGCAGTCATGTTGTCATTGCTTAAATATTTTTTATTATGATCGGCACAGACGTATCTAAAAGCCTTGCCACCGTAATAAACCTATTAGAATAGGTCGATTCTCAAAAATAAAATGATAAAATATTTAACACGCCGAAATAACAAACATTCTACAACTTTTAGATCTATGTTTATATGCAGCAATAAAAGCGGCAACCAAAAAATTTTCGTCTATCGATTCACAACTCGAATGTTGAAATCGATTCGGTTCCCGATTTGATTAGTTAGCTTACTTGTGGAAACATTCAAGAGTTAAATCTTGAACTGATAATAATGACGTTGAACTTCTGCCGCAAGAAACGAAAAGTTGGTTGAACGAAAATAGCGTCTGTTGCTAAAACAATAGGCAGGTATTTGTTTTGAATGTTGTTTAAGTTATTTTGGGATATTGTGCGCGAAGTTTGCTAAAGTGACAAAACGAATGGTTTCGGACAAAAGATAAAAAGCCTTTTGATTTCTACAATATCTACGCAGCAAAATTGCTATTATAAACGATGCTTTTTTCGCAGAAGAAATATTAATACGCATTACTTTCTTAGAAAGCTTACCAATTAAGTATTTTGAGAAAGCGAAGAATCTTTTTGTAAATAACATTAAGTCTGATTTGGCATCAAGCTAATTTTGGGAATTAACAAAATGTTTATCATTTGAGAAACGTTGCTGGATTTCAAAATAAAGTCATCCAAATGAAAAATTAAAATTGCATTCCTATATAAAATTACCACAATGAAAACGCCTTTAATTTGTTGGCGAAACAAAAAGGTTTTTTTTTATTTAAGAGTTGCCTTTTTTATTTAGCAAGAGTCATCGATAATTGCAAAAAGAAAAAATCCTCAAATTGTCATTATCATTGTCTCCCTTAATTTTCAAACCCTAAAAATGTAGATGTTACTATTCTCAATCCAACTTTTTGTCAAAAATGTAGATGTTACTATTCTCAATCCAACTTTTTCTCATTTATATTTAATAAAAATAAAAATAAATACACTTCACGCCTTTTAATCCCAAAGCGAGGTAGGCAGAGGCAATTGCTAAGCAAGTGCCCACGATTCACCTAGCGTATTTAACCCATCGTGACAGGGGGTGTGTCCATCGCCGTTATAGGGTTCACACACCTTGTGGTGTGCGGGTTTCATCACGATTTGGTCCTTCACTGTACGAGCGTTGCGTTGCGTAAATAGTATCTGAAAAAGAGTACCTTTGGTACACGTCCAGTAGCCGGACTCGAACCCGCGACCTCCCGGTTGCAAGACAAGTATCCAACCAATTGGACCACAGGCGCTCTCTGTATATCTGTCTACGTAAAGATAGTTAAGCCATTGAAATTTTAATTTAAAAAAATTAGCTGCTTGTTACTGTGAAAAATTACCCAAAATACCCACCCAAAACACGACAATAATCTTCTGTGTCTAGGAAAAAAGAGACAATTCGATAATCCAGTTTCGACCTCGATTTTTAATGGTCAACCATCAAAGCAACTAACTGAAAAATATTATGTATCCACTTTGGCGCCATCTATTTAATCTAATGGTAATAAGACCCTTTGTAATGTTCCATTATACGAAATACTTATATTAATATTACAGTACATTATATAGCATATGTCCAGCAGTGGACAAGTATGGGCTGCTGATATTGATGATATAGGTACTATATTCATCTAACAAATCAGCAAACATCCAAACGTTTGCCAATATTTTTTAACGTACGGGAATGGTTGAAACTATATCAAACACTTCCTACCTTATTAGAACAAATACTCACAAAGTATTATTCACTCCATAGAGTTCACATCCAACCACACAAGTTACCCATGGGAGAGAAATCCCTAGTGAGGGGTGTTCAAATGACGTCACCAGTATTTTGGGTCAGCGGGTCATAGAGAGACCAGTTTCCACTAGAGGCATTTGCCTCCGAGGTGCGTGTGACGTCACCGCCGAGCCTTGGAGTCCCCGCCTCCCCGTTGCCCCGCCCCTCTGAATGATGAATGAAAGGTCCCTAACTACAGACAAAATTAGGTCACAGTCTGTACTGTCATAAATGTATTACGCTGAATAATTTATTGAATTGCAGCGCGATATCACTTTGAATAAACGAATGTCTTGGGCAAGGACAACGGACGCCTGAATACCCTTGATTATTGTATCATATTGAGCGTTAGATAAATTTTAATTTAAATGTCGAGTATTTAGACTTGATATTAGGAGGTTGTGGGTTGCAATCCGGCTATACCAGGCGTGTATCATCAGCCCATACTTGTCCATTGCTCGACATAGGCCTCTCCAATTGCACGCCACTGTGATCTGTTTTAGGCTGCACGCATCCAGCTTCTGCCAGCCATCTTGCGCATATCATCAGTCCACCTTGCCTGGGGGCGTCCTATACTCCATTTTCCGAGACGCGGTCTCCACTCGAGAACTCGTTTGCCCCAACGGTCATCGGTTCTACGGCTAATATGGCCGGCCCACTGCCACTTCAGCGTGCTAAACTTTGTTTTTCTGTCGAATCACTTTTTGATTCGATCCTTCAGAGAAACGCCGAGCATAGCCATTTCCATGGCACGCTGTGCGACTTTGACCGAGTGGACCAGCGTGCATACTTTACACCTATCTCCCAGAGGGTTAAACAGAGAATACGGACTACTTTCCATTTAAAAACGTCCTGACATATCCCTTTCCTCACACATTTAAAAACATTTCCTATTTCCTTATCGTAAAATTAACATACTCGTATTTCTATTTGTGGCTCAAAGAGGCTATTATTGGTAACGCTATTTTAAGATACAATGTTGTAATCGTCGCAATAGCTGTCCTAAATAAATAAACTATTTTTGAGTTTCGACTTAATACTTTTCACCCCACCTTGTGGACATAAGTAATCTGTTCCTGGTCAATGTATGTCTTTCTGGAGCGACCTTTAATCAAGCGGGCCCTTACATCACCCTTGTAAATCTCGACTTACATTTTCTTCATCATTAACGAGATATTTTTACCCAATAGGATATAGCTAAAAATAAAACCCCTTAAATAACCATTAGGTTCCTACACCTATTGAAAGAAAAACACCCAGTTAGCTTATTTTTAAATCAGAGATCATAAAAACAACAAAAGTTGAAATGGGAACAACAAAATTTCAAAACACCAAAAACATACTTCTAACAAACGTTTCCGAAACGGCGTTGAACTCCGCAGACGAAATTTAAAAGCGAAACAAAAGATGTAATTTCCTCTTCTTCCACAATACTTTTATTTATAGACGTACCAAGTAAGCTTAAACAGCAAACCAAAATAAATGAGTAACACATTCAGCATTCCGCATTTCACGGAAAGCAAAAGGTATATTGAACCAACACCAGTATATCCTGATCTGTCATATTTAAGAAAATACAGTTCCAAAGAAATAATCGTTGTCACTCAAGAAGTGCGAAAAGTTTTTCACCAATTTACAACGACCTCATCAGATGAAAATAGAAGGGGAAATAATTCCCTCTGTGACGGAACATTAAAACAGACAATAATAGGGGTACAGAAATATTTGTTTCTTTTTTTTTTGGTTTGCTTCATCGGTCAAGAACTTTTCTGTTCTTTGCTTTGTTTCTCAAAGTTTATTTTCCATTATATTTGTTTCATAGACAAAATTGAAAATAGATGCCTTTTAATTATTAAGCAGAGTAGATGGAAGGGAGAGCTCTTGTTAAGGTGTATCCACTTATTTCATATGATAAGTTTATCGCCGTTACCTAGTTCACAAACCTTGTGGTATGCCGGTTTCATCACGATGATTTACGACTATTAATAAAATACCATATAAAACATATAAATTTGCCATAAAAATGCAGGGTGGCATTGAAATCGGCCAATCAATATGAAGTAAATGGAATAATTAATACGGAAAACTGAAACTATAAGACATACGAATATCGATACCATCGATTTTAGTGAGTAAAAAATACTACTTAGCTTTATTAAAGAAAAACTAGAACTGAGTACAGATCATTTAATTGACAGACCTTTGGGTGGGACCTTTAACAGAAATAAAAAAAATTACATTTTTTTTTTAATAAATTAATTATAAAGTGTATATCCATAATCAATGCAATCGTTGCGATGTTATTGTGAGGTCGAGTAAATGTCAGTGAAGAGCGTTTTGAAAAAAGGGACAGTCACACAATACTTAAGTGATAAATTTTGTAATAGTCTTCCCCCTTTTTTATCGATTTTGTACGCCCAACACTACAAGGATATGAAAGGTGATGTCATGGCATTTTTTTTAAAATCCCGACAGCGAAAAAACGCAACACAGTTTGTAATTAATATTTCCCTTTTCATTTATTTTACATTGGAACAATAATTGGAACATTCAATTAATTCAATTCAATAAAAAATTGGCTCTTATGTTCAACTTTAGAGCCGACAATTCTGCCACAAAACACACAATGATTGAAACATTACAACGATGATTTCCAAAACGTCCATCACGTCAGTTCGGGAAAGAATTTTATCAAGAACTAATATTAAACTCCGTATAGTAAATAAAACTTACAACTTACTAAACATAATAAAAACGTGGTAATATAATACAATAGACATGTCCCATCGGGATTTTGTCAATCGTTCCACGAGTGACATTATGTCATTTTCTTCACCAACAAATTTCCATTGAAAATCACTCAGAAAAAGAGAAAGAGTGGAGACAATTCTAGAAGCCGGACTTTTCCGGTCCGTTATCCTGTTAGATAAACCATTACGTCATCGATTCTACGTACTACCTGTTTTTTTTTTACGGCCAGGAAACCTGAAAAGGTGTCGTGTGACGTCGAGGACTGCGTAAATATATACAACCAGTTCAAAGAAAATTGACTCTTACGGATTATTTATTTATCTGTTGTGTAAAGGTTATTTTCGCGACGTTTACGTGGCTTTTTAACTGTGACATTTCCCCATGTCACGTTATTTTACACCTCGGAGATGTTTTATAAGTTCACCGATTGAGTTATATCATATTTTCTATACTATTATGATGTAACAAACTGTCTTCATTAACATTGACTTTTGGTAACTTCACATTGTCTTAAGTTTCCACTGTATTCTATACAATGTAGTGACTAGTATTTCTTAAATATATAAATATAGATATGATAGATGTGAATGGCAGATAGAACTGTTATGAATAACAAATACTTATTCACATCTATCTATGCCAAAACAAAGCTTCAAAAGTATAACGAAGGAAGCAAAAAATAATAATAATAATAATCATTAACATCGTCTTTCATATTTACCCTGTCATATAAAAAAAATGAATTGCATAATAAATGAAAAATGTCTAATAATAGACTTCCATAAAATGTCATCTACGCCGTGGCATCTACGCGTCGTAGCAGCGTAGCTTCGTAGCGCCGTAGCCTAGCAAGTGATGCGTAGTAAACACGTGGTGGGCGAGACACGGAGGCGGCTTACATTGAGATAAACATCTAAATGTTCATCATTTTTGTATTTCTAAGCATGACAAGAGGGGCGTGACTACCCCTTTGGGAGACAGGCGTGAAGCTATTTATGTATATTATGGTTAGGGTTTACCGGTATTGTTATTGACTTTGGTAAAAGCTCGTAATTCTTCTAGCTTCAAGCGTCGAGACAGTTAGGAAATCAGAAATACGGGTTGAAGAACAATAACAAATACAACCTCTTAACACGGTCACCTGATTGTTCTTTCCGTATGTATAGATAGATTTTTTCCGATTCAAAACATTGACACCTGCTGCAATTGATTGATAGGGTCTACAGTTACAGTAGACACCAAACAAATTCTAGTAAAATATTTATCATATTCATAAGAATTTAAGCATGTGTGTTACTTATTAGTAACCAAGATGTCCCGGTTCATTTACAGCAACCGGATACAACAAATTATAGCAACGATACTGTTTAACACATTGATTGATAGTGAACGGTTATACCTTTTTTTTTAATGGTTCACAAAACTAAACACAATATATAATAATGGGTAATTTCACAGTTAGGGACATCTTTGTACATATTGAGTTCTACTGGATGTGAACACAGCACGTAATTAATTTGAGACTAAAACAAAAACACAGCAGTGATACAAAAATAAAGTTTCACATGAACAATAGCAATATTTATAAAGTTAGAATTATAGTTATAAAGGTGTGTTATAAACTTAACAAAATTGTAAACGTAAACGCAAAATTGTAAGCGTAGACTTATGTAAAAGTTATACTTCCTTTCGAAACAATTCGCATTTTAAAGAGGCAACGGTTCCAAGGAACACATCGACATCGTCACGAAATACCTAGCTAGTTTCAACAATAAAACTTCTCTTTAGTTTTTTTACTGCCCGGGCATGTGTTAGGCCTTGTCAAACTTTGCTAATAATTTAAGTAAACCCCTTCGTAAACCAACGTATACGAACACTTAAGTGCTGGTAACTCTACTAAAATTAGTGTGAGTATATGGTGACATTCAGCATCCTAGGGTATTTTGTTATCTCACTGTGTAGGTTCCATACACAATTTTGAGCTCCCAATTCTTTTAAGAAATAAAGAAATTAGGACTAAGAATTCAGTGGAAAACAGCAGCCATTATTCTCTAGTGACGGCCGTATGTCCTGCGAGTCGTAGCATGGGTCGGATGTTTTTATTTACTAAGCGTGGGTATCAAACCGATCAGATACTGCGTAGGTAATGAATGAAAGGCAAACATTATACAACCTAAGTAGTATTGACAATAACGAAATTCAGGACTTGTTATTTATCTGTCCCATACTACGAACCAGAATCAATGACAAGTAATTGAATATTTATCTCGATTTCTCCGTGACATAATCATAATATTATGATGATTTCCTTATTATGGTACAACCCTTGGCATGTTCTCTTTACAACATAAAAATGACATATACGAATAAGAGTTGCATATAGAACTCAGCACCAAGTGGCGTTCTACTGCGTACATATTCAATGTGTATTATTTATACATGATTGATATTAGAAGTTGCGAAACGATTTGGTTACATCGTTATCTTTATACCCTTGATTATCGGCATTTCCCCCCCCCCCCCAATTATTATGGAAATCATTGCGGGAAGCCATCAATGGAAATCATTGCGGGAAGCCATCAGCAGCCACAGCCCGAACGTCATGTAGCTGATGATAATGATGACGAGGCGAAAATCATCTGAGTGAACGGATAAAGGTTTTTTTCTTACCAATAATTCTTATCTAAACACACTGTTAAATATTGAACGTATGTTTAATGTATGTTTTCGAGTTGTTTTGCTGTCATTTTGAGATAAACAAAACACATTTTGTAGCAAAAAAGACAATCGACTGACTGGTATTCAATCCTAATCTGGCTTCATATTAGGTTATTGAACATTTTATCTACTAGGTATACATTATTAAAAAAAAACATTCACGTCATAAAAAAATCTTTTTCATCATTTTACCCAACGTGATATACTATTGAACCCACCAGCGTTGTAGGAATCACACAAATTTTAATATTATACAAGAGATTGAGTTTTCTCAAGATGTTTTACTTCATCTTAGGAGCACTGCGTAACTTTGTCAATAATCGTACACGCCGAAACTGGACTCGTTTGAAACTTGGTTAGTAGATGTATTCTATGAACGACATTAAAATTGTCAGACAAAAATACGAAAAAAACAATAAATTTTTTAGGTTTCCTATAAGAACTGAAACGCAACTTTTTTTTACACAATTATTAATATTGAGAAATTTGTACGCGAGGCAGATGTAGTCCCCCCTCTCCCGTAAATTCTAGAATAGATAAAACTAAATACATATAATTATTATGTACATTATGCCATACAAACTTTCACAGAAATTGATTTGAATGATCTACCTCTAGAGAGTATATATTTTTTTATTACAAACTACAAGAAAAGAACTGCTCATGAGCGAGTCTGACTTGTACTTTGCCGCTTTTTTACTAATCTGATCGGCAGCACATATTTATTGTTGGAGTACATAACAGGATGCCAAGAGTTCTCCCACGTCGTCGTCAGCGCTGACAAAATGCAACTCTAAAACAAGTCTTCCGATTCACCTAATCTATAGGCCACAAATGTATCATACCTCAAGTTCAAGATCAACTCTCACGTTTGGCATCTAGAATTAACCGTGAAAATTACTTGAGTTCAATAACGAACTCCCTTAAGGGAGCAATAATCTCTCATTGAACCCCGCCAAAAGGTCAATTTAGAAAAACTTTTGTTACCTACCGTACCTATCAAGTTTAGACAATAAACAACTTGTGTAAAAATAGATGTTTTGTCTCTACGTTTTTAAATTGTTTCACTGAGCGTAAAAGGGTTGCCTACGTAACTGATGTTTCGAACTAATATAAGTGGGTCCTTTCGCCCCTTAGTATTTGTATTGCGGGGTAAGAGAAGACGCATCGGCTTGGGCACGCGGCAAGCTACGCTAGGAGCTCCATAAAAACATACGCTGTAGGCTTAGCATAGTTGGAAAAGCTTATATTTTTGTTATGACACAGTGAGTAACGTGCTTGATGCCGTGATTATTAGCATTTCCCTTCAAATTATCATAAAAATATTTGAGGGAAGCCCTCATCCAGCAGTGGACTTCATGTGGTTAACGATATTTTAATATTATTACTTATATTTATCCCTTTCTTGAATTTGTTTTGTTTTATAGAGGATTATCTCACAAGACTCTGTCGCATCTAAAATTGTGAAAATTTTTACCACTGAATATTTGCACATTCATAAACTCAGGTATGCAATACGTAATGAAGTGCACAGACATAATTACATAATATACGTCTATAATCCGTGTTAATTATCAAGTCTAGTAGAAATACAAGCACGCCACGCAATATCACGACAAAAATAATACACAAATATCCATGCTAGTGTTGGCACCTGAGACGGCACAACCACTGCCGCGTGACCACCACCCCCGATGTCACCTGCGTTTCCAATGTCAATATTTTTTCGCCATTTCGCTCGATTGTAGACAGGCTACTTTTCTTCATTTGAAAAATAAAGTTATTTTTTTAATGCGTTCCAGCCAGTCGTGGTACATTATGTACCTAATATCTGAATTTTTGTTCCATTTCTCTTCAGGACATTATCCGAGCACCGGTGCTACATAGGAAAAGAAAGTTTAATTATATTTATTATTATTATTAATCCTTGTAAAAACAAATTATTTTAGCACAACAACATTATAAAGGCGATAGTTTGTGAATTCATGTTCGTTACTCTTTCTCGCAAAAAACTGCATACCGGATTTCAATAAAACTTTACAGTAAAGAAAATTAATAATATAAGAAGATAATTCAGTTCATTGAAGTACTAACCTAACCTAATACAATTTCTGTAGTACTTCAATGAAATCCGTACAAAGGTTTTCTAGTTAACAACAAACATTTGACAAGACAAGCAATAAGAGTAAAAGTTTTTATTAATTGCATTGCTTTTACACAAAGCAGATGATGTTTGATGATTTTTTAAGATGAGCTCGGGGCATGATCGAGGGCTGCGGGTAGACCGGAGTCAGGTAGGTGTTTGTTACATGCACTTCTATCTCCTCAGATGGGTAGGCACTTGGACAACGACTCTTTAGTGACAGCAGTTGCATTAAGGTTGGGGTGCGTTGTCTGTGAGCGTCACCGATGTTTTTGTGGTTCGGATGTGGATGAGCTTGGTTATCATGGCTTGTCATGTTCAAGGTGTGTTGGATGGTTTCAACGGCATCACGTCTTGAACGATATTATCAGACGAGCCTTGGTATCCACAAATATTCCTTGTCGCCCAGCGCCACGTAAGCAGGACGGATGGGATACGGTCGGACGGTTTGATTTTGGTGCCGTGTAAGAGGGGTCGATGCTTGGTTTGGGACGCTACTTGTGTGAGCACGTTTGCGGCATCGCACTTACCTACAGCGCTGGTGCAGCGAAGGAATCCGCAGCAAGGAATGAGCACACCAAATATGACCCGCCGAAATCCAGCTACATTTTCGCTTTTAAGACTTCAGACGTGTGGGGCTCAGACATTAGACATTTCGTCTTGGAGATAAGCGCTCTGGATATGTTTTAATGCAAAGGATTGCTTTGGCCATCTAGGAAACGCATTAGTATAATGGGTGCTTATGAACCGGCATCGTTGCGAGAGTTAAATGACAATTTGTTGATGTTATTATTATTTCTTTCTTAATTTGTACTTTTTGTTGTTTGTAGTTTTTGTTTCATTTTTTATTCTTGTGTTCTGTTCATTGATTATGTTAATGTAAATAAATTGTTCCTTTAGATATTATTAAATAAATAACATACAATTCAAAAAAACCTTCCACCAAATCTAATTCTGATCCGAAATACATCAACAAACGAAACTATTTCATCAGGCCAGTGACGACTTACCGATAGTAAGCAGCGACATCTATCGGAAGTAGCCCCATAGAAGAAGCTAATAATCAAGTTAATTAAAATCCACTTATCGAAGCCGATTATTTGCAAAAATCACGTGTTTATTCATTTTCTACTTAGTTAAATTTGGAAGCCGAACAGGGCAGGAGGGCTGCCGATTGATGTTTTAATTTACTGTGAGCATAAACCGTTTACGATGATACGGTGTTGAATTAAATATTTTATTTTATTTTTAATTTATTAATATTATTTAAACATTTAGATGAGTGCAATAAACGAATTGAATTGAATTGAATTTATAAAATGTATGTAAATATATTTAGAATATGTATTTATACATTTAAGAACAAACCAAATCAAATAATCCACATATGACTACAACATCTTTATTATTAATAAATTCATTCTGAATATTTACTGTATTAGCTCTTAATATAATAATAATCATTAGTACTGAATATTTAATACATTTAGCAATATACATTCAGTGCTAAACGCATTTAATATTCACGCAATAATTATTCAGTACTAAACACATTTAATAGCAGTAAAATTATATGTATATAGATATTCTTTAAATTTAAAAAATGTATGGAAAATTGTGTTATATTTTACAAAAATCAATGACACCTCAGCCTTGGTAGAAAAATTACAATCGTAAATTTCATTATGAACACCTACATAAAGTTAAAATAGAAACTCGAAAAAGTCACTCAGCCCATGATAGCTTATCACACCCAAGGGACAATATATCAAAAACGAAAAAAAACAATAAGTGTACCTCTTCCAGATCAGCTGATTTCCACTTATTACGAAGAGTAATTTTTTTTCTCCTTTTCGTCCTTGACCTTGACCTTGGTGAAAGTTATTCGTTATCATGGCAGGTTAGTAGTTAGTAGTAGATATTAAAAGTTTGTACTTATATTTTCGTTTTTAATCTGCAATAATTCTGAAACCGGCTCTGCATAACACAATATTACATGCATAATCATACGATCAAACTTACCATTACATTAGGTACGAAATTATGAAAAGTTGTCGATTAAGTCAGCGTCCTCTAGATTGACCTCCCGAAGGCTGCTTACCTATCTCCTGTCGAGACACCGACATATTTTGTACATACATTTAATATGTCTATTTCCAACACCTCAAGGTCAAACAAGACAACAAACTAATTGTTTACCAAACATCCTTTCAGAGCGTCTGTGGTCCAGTTGGTCGGATACTTGACTTGTAACCGGGAAGTCCCGGGTTCGAGTCCGGCTACTGGACGTGTACCAATGGGACTCTTTTTCAGAGCCTATGTACGAAACGCAACGCTCGTTCGGTGAAGGACAACATCGTGATGAAACCCGCACACCACAAGGTGTGTGAACCTATAACGGCGATGGGCTCACCCCCTGTCACGTTGGGTTAAATACGCTTGGTGAACCGTGGGTACTTGCTTTAGCAAGTGCCTCTGCCTACCACTCTTTGGGATTAAAGGCGTGAAGTGTATTTTTATCATTTCAGAATATTGCTATCGCGGCAATCCATAATGCGACAGGATAGCGAAACTGGTGATACAAAGTGGAACGCAGTGTCCTTGATTGAGGCGAACCTATTTTTAGGTTTAGATACTGAGAGTGGGTCCCATTGAAGAGCGGGGGTGGGCCCCGATACCGTGTGACCCAGTTTTTGCCTCAATGACTTGGACCCCGCAGCGGGTGAGCGCCGGCGTAGGGCGAAAGTTGAAGGATTTTCCGCCTCTACCTTTTTAAGGTTGCGAGCCCATTTGCTTCAATCGGAATCCTTATACGATGGGTTAGCGAGAATTATCTCTAATAACGATAAAGGTGTTGTAGTCGTATGTGGATTATTTGATTTGGTTTGTTCTTAAATGTATAAATACATATTCTAAATGTATTTACATGCATTTTTAAATAATATTAATAAATTCAAATTGAAGCCTATATTATAAAAAAATCTACGTTATGTTTATTTTTCTTCCGTTTCTGAATATTTCTTTTTTTATTATTTGATAATATTTTTGTCATTTTTGAAATATTAATTTTTGTGCTCTGATATTTTACTGCATAAGTATTGTATTGTGTAGTTACTGTTTTTTTTTGTAATGTAGCAACTTAGCTTCATTGTTAATTTATGTTTTTATGTTTATTTCGCAAGACGAAACTGATATTGTTTGTATGTTATTTACCTGCATAAATATGAACACAACAACATTTGTACCGCAGTCACCTGAGCATTGCGTGCGTACGTTCGTTTTTTTTTTCATCAATGACATTTCTACCATGTCGAAGCCATACAGTCTCACCGCCCAAGGCCGCCGCTGCAGCAGGGTCCGCGAACCCGCGACCTACTTCGCGGTTTTACGTCATCGCGATGACGTCATGCCCACGCCCCCTACCGGCCCATTCAAAATTGGAACACTGAAACGCACACAGGCGCGTCCCGCACACGACTATAGGCAAACCTGTACTGACAACACACATACATCTGAAATAGAGCACGTTGGGATAGAACTGCTGTGCCTATGTGTTTGAAGGTTGCTCCTGCTTGCTTCGAATACGTTATTTTAAACAGTTTGTTATTGTGTGGTACAGAGGAGTAAGTCGTCGCGGTAAATGTTGAGTTCAGAATACAATGGTCGCGCAATGCGTAAGGTGCCGCATACTATTTATAGTCCATTCAGTAGGTCACCGAAGCATCCAGAGAGTGAGTGAGTCGCAAGGTGGCGGGGTGGTGGGAAACAGAGGTACAAGGGTACACGGGCATATCAAAGAAAAATTTTGCAATATCAGCTACTCAAGTACATGGCAAGTCTCTTTGGGTGTTACGTAAGAGCGTTGCTATAATGTTTCAACTGAATTTCAGCTAATAAGCTTTTCGCGACATATTACATAATTTCATCGAAAGCGTCGAACATAAACGCCGACGTGTTATTTTTGTAAACACTGTTCAAATATAGAAATTTACGGGGAAAACACATCATTGGAGTTACGTATTGCGCAGTTGACTTTAATCCTACAGAGTAGGTACCTACATGACGAATGTAATATACTCGAGTGGACTATCAACTCGTGATTCGTGAAACGTAAACAGTGGGGCAATTCACGTCAATCGTTAGTATTGAGTTGGTTTTTTTTTATCACTATGAACAAGCGTTCGACCACCATCCTGCCTGATACTAAGCAGCGATGTGTTCTACGATGGAGCATACTTGTTCATTAGGTACCTATACCGCGACTTGAAGACCTTCAAACTGTACTGCGCAGGAAACACAGACTCCGGGTTTAAATTGGTTTAAATTTGTTTTTGCCACATGCCATCACTGTCACTTCTTATAGAAACGGATAGGAACAGCATGCGACATTATGGCCAATAGGACAAAACATTATAATACGACAGTAATGAGGTCTTAATATTATTTAAAAAAATGATTAAATAAATAATATTATTATATCACACTACACTGTAAGTAAGTAAGTAAGTATCACACTGCATCTCTTTTTTTCTTAGAAAATCCTGAGCGGAGTTTCTGAATACGGACCGAACTCTTACTTAACACGAAATGAGGACGAGAATAGCACTGCAGGACCCGACGGAGTGACTCAAAAAAATATTATTCTTCATGACACCCACACATTTCTCGTGACCTTAAAAAAACCGGCCTCATAACAAACACAAATCCAGGCCGTTTGACCTCAATATGGAAGGCCAATTCATACAATATGATCGAAATGTCCAGTTCTAAAGTGTAACTTGTGATGTTTCAACTAAAAAAGAACAATATCTCATTCTGTAACTTTTTTCAACTTTTCTAATACTGCAACTAACTTGTTCCAAGTTTTGCAATTTTGGGACACGGCATTACATTATTTCTAGTTATGAGGACTAAAAATACCGTATGTATTAACCCATTTGTTTGAGAACTCGTTACCTTTATAAATAAAAATGAGGCTAGATTTTATCACGATTGCGTCTAGTTTTTATATGTATTAAACATTTGTTTTGCTCATTCCTTCGTCAGAATTGGTGTTTTAGGTCCTGTCGTTCTCAAGTGGTCAATAGAATTGACTTCGGAAGTTCATCGTTTTTTTTAAATAAGTAATTAACCATACAGTACATCCAGAACCTTAGTAGGTACTAGGGTACTGAGGGTTTTGGATGTGTAAGTATCTAAGTATCGTTGTACTTCTCATGTATCTTGACAGAGTTTTATTACTTGTATTAACCTTTAAATCCTTTAGAACTAGATTACTTTCTTGAGTTACGAAGTACTACGTCGTAGTCGCTACGAGTTTTCGTAGCAACGTAGTACAATAAAAAGTTAAATCTAGCCAAATTGTTATCAAACAATTCACACACCTGATACAATTAATGAAAAAACTTTATGTAGCTGCCATCGTGTTATTAATTACATACAAATAATGATTTACATACGATTCGTTTATGTAAACCTCAACAATAATCATATTATATCCAAAATATTATATTTTGATTGCACACTAAGCAAACATTAATTTTCCTGGTGCTAAGCAGCTCGTAAACTAACTAACCTAAGCAGTGCTAACCTACGATGAAAAAAAGTCTCTTAAACTGCTAGACCAAAGGGTCTAGTGGTCAGCATGTCTGCCTCTATTCTGGAGAACCGTAGGTTACATTCCCGTGGACAAGTGCTTTAGTAATGAGCTTTGAAGTGCCTGTTGGATGTGTTAGGGCGTTATATTTATATAATATGTAGGAATGCAAAAAAGAAAAATGAAAAATGCACTTCACGCCTTTTAATCCCAAAGCGGGGTAGGCAGAGGCACTTGCTTAGTAAGCAAATGTAGGTATGTGTGTGTTACTAGAAGAACAATGTGTGTTACTGTCAAATATATTAAGTACCTAAGCGAGTTCACCAGAGACTTGAAAAAAGAGGCACTTGGTAAGCAAATTCCCACGGTTCACCAAGCGTATTGAACCCATCATAATAGGGGGTGAACTTATTGCCGTTACAAGGTTCAAACACCTTGTGGTATGAGAGTTTCATCACGATGTTGTCTTTCACCACATGAGCGTTGGATAGACATTAAAAAAGACACCCATTGGCCCACCCTTAGCACACTTCTTAAACCCACAACATACAAACACCTAACCACTAAGCCAAAAACGCTCTTCGTTCTAATGTAATAGTAATGATACATTTTCATTTCCTCAAGGGTATTTCTCTGGCAACTATTATGATGATTATTATTATTCACAATAGAGCGTTGTGTACGCCACAGTAGCCAGCAACCTCGGTACGAGCCCCCCGTGACGTCAGCAAGGAGAAGCCGAGCCCCTGGCACCTTGACACACTTTCAACGGCTACAGTGCTGTGAGCAAATACCAAGGGTAGGCCGGCCTGATGACGTACGCCGGATTTACATTGAGGATTTATATTTGAGGGTCCCGAGGGTTGATTGTGCCGTGATTAATATATTATAGTTTGGAAAGGTGTTGTAAACATAATTAATTCAATTATTTAATATTTTGGTCTGATTTTTAGTTCTATGACCTTCAATTCTCACGTATAAATTAATTAAAATAGATAAATTATAGATAACAAATTACATGCTCAGGATTAAATGAACGTATTTAAAAGCAAAAATGATGCAATAGTATATATAATATATTCAAAACATGAACGAAAAATATTTTTGTCGGAATCGTCTACATTGATATCTACAAATTAACTTTTTATCTATTTACTAAATTGGTCAATATATGATTTATCTCCGTGTGTATGACATATTAGGAGGCTTGTTTAATAAACGCGCTAACTGTCAATTGTCATTACAATGTAATTTCTATGTTCATTCATCATCTTTCATTCATCAGCTAGGGGGAGGTCCAATGGTTGACGTGATAATTTGAGGGGAAATAGCAATAATCGCCACGCTTGGCTGGCGATCGCAGTGGTGTAGTAGTGCAACTCACAGAGAGCTCTGCTGCCCGTCCTCTGGAGAGTTCCCTCGGTCGCCTCTAACGACCTTATGTTTATTGCGTGATTTTAATTGAATATTGTTAATTAATTCATAGTAATAAAAAATGGTCGCCTTTATTATAGAGGCTTGGAGTTCACTAAGTTGGCTTCACTATTTGTCATTACTTATATTAGCACGACCATCATACTGCTAAGCATTAAAAAGACAGATCTTAAAAAAGCATCTATGGTGCAGTTGGTCGGCTACTTGACTTGCAACCGGGAGGTCGCGGGTTCGAGTCCGACTACTGTACGTGTACCAATGGGATTCTTTTTTCAGAGCCTATGTAAGCAACGCAACGCTCATACGGTGAAAGACAACACGATGTGTGAATCCTATAACGGCGATGGGCTCACCACCTGTCACGTTGGGTTGTATACGCGTGGGCAATTGCTTACCAAGTGGCTCTGCCTATCCCGCTTTGGGATTTAAAGGCGTGAAGTGTATTTAATTTTCCCTAGGACCATTCGTATAGCAAATAGCACTGGTATCAAATGGAGTGTGGTCAAAAAAGAATTACAAAACTTTTGTGTGATTTTCTAGCCATCATAACGTAAGAGAGATATAAGGTTTATTATTATTATAATTTAGTGCCTTTAAGCTGTTTACTAGTAGGGATGCATCCAGCCATGAAGCTGTTATGAAAGTAGTACTTAGTCATATGAATGTGAAGTACTTTGATGTAAGCTTTGACAATTTGAAAAGATGCCAGTTTCTCCCCGGTCCTTCGGGCCAGTAAAAAAAAAATCTAGCCGGGGACCTTTACTCTTGTTTTTAAACCATGCATGACTATCATTAAGCTCTGCGTTATGCTACTGTGTATCTGTATGTACCAATGATGATGAAATAAAGCTGTTTGAGTATTCGGTGTGCAAAAGGGATAGGTGTTAGAATATATTACGAAATGTCGAAATGGATTTGAAATGACCCCACCGGAAAACGGAGGTTCTCAAGACGATGCGTACATCTTTTTTTAAATAAAGCCATAACTTTTTACTGAATAATCCAATTTTTCTACACTTTTTTTATTGGCAACGGTATATCCTGAAGTTGATCACATACACATTTTGACATTAAAATAATTTTACTTTTTAGTTTTTTCGCCGGTTAATTTTTTTTTTTTGAAAAAAAAAGTGGGAGCGAAGAAAACGATTTTTATAACTTTAAATCGATATACGGGACAAAAATATTAAGTACTAATCGAAATAAACACTATTGATTTGATTTTTGATACAAGGCAACTAGCCTATTGTGAGTTTATAAGCCTAGCTTCAATTAATGACTTCAAGTCGAATTACCCGAAAACTAGGCTACATTCGCTTTACGGTAAATATTTTCCAGTGCAAATACTGTAGTGTTTCTTCAGTAATGTGTTTGACTGATTGAAGGCTGCCAAAAGTGTTTGCTCATCTCATTTCGGGAATCCCCCAACTGGGTCAAGGTATCACCGGAAATAGAATGTAAGAGTAGGTTCGAATTTAGAACGCCCGCGTCTACGCCATCGGCCTACGGATGTCATGATCCAATTAGTGCCTTTTATTATTCGTTTTTCTGTTCTAAATATATAAAAAAAATACTTGATTAATTCACTGACTGATCAACGCTTCGACTTAGTAATTTAACCTCAAATGCTGAAAATTCGCTTTATGACGTAGAAAGGAGGAAATAATGGTTATTTTAAGAATTCATTTTGAAATGGGAGCTAAATTTAACCCTGAATATCAGTAGGTAGGTACAAAGATTGTTTCCTAAATGTATACTTAAAATAAATGTGGATAAAGTACACGTGTAAAATCATGAGGTGACCACTAATGTTAATGACTAGTGGACGCCCCGCGATTTCATTCGCGTAGTTTCAGTATGTCGTACAAACTATAGCACCCTCTATATAGCGCCACGTCTCACAGGATCGGGATAAAAAGTATCCTGGATTTAAGCTACGTACCCACCAATTTTCAACCAAATCGGTTCAGGGGTTCTTGAGTTATAAATAGTGTAGCTAACACAACTTTGTTTTATATATTAGCCTAAATATTATTCCGGTGTATCTGCGTGCCAAATATCAACAAAATCTGTCCAGCCATTTTGACGTGATTCGCGGACAAGCAAACAGACATTTTTTCCAAAAATATGAAATTCGATTTTTGTAATGGCAACCTGATATACTCCACTGGTTATCTCGTAAAAAGAAACAATGTACAGTTCTGGACCCTGAATAGTTTTATTTTAGTAAAGAAGGTATTTACGTAGGTGCCTACCTCAATATCACCTCAGTTTACCTCTTTCAAAATGACATATAAATTCAATTTCAAGCCACTTTGTTCAAATGTTTGCCCAACGACCTAGCAAGTGTGTATTGGCCAATTTAAAAAAATCTATTTAAAAGATGAACGTGAGACACAAAAACGCCACTTCACGCCTTTGTAATGCCAAAGCGGGGTGGACAGAGGCACTATTACTTACTAAGCAAGTTCCCACGGTACATCAAGTGTGTTTAAACCAACGTAATAAGGGATGGCATATCGGCGATGGCGCCGAGACAAGAAGTCTAGTCTTAGTTATTGCATATGTATATATAGGTAAGTTAGTTAGATATAGCAAGTGAGTACCGAGCTAGTCATGATTGAGGAGGAGTGTTGAGGCATAGAGGTGCTAAAGAAATAAAAACAATCAGTGACAAGTCGGGTTGCTTAGCAATGGAAGAAAAGCAAAAAAGTCACTTGGTGACTTGGTATTGTTCGGTGTTGGTAATGCGCTTATAAATAAAATAAATGTATTCACGGGTACCTCCGGCGTTTCCTTAACAGTATTGTGTGAAAAAATATTTTTGAAAATGTAAACAAAAGAGTAATTATTACTTAATAATTGAATCCTGTGGAACAAACATTAAAATAGCTTTAGCTTTATCTGTTGAGGATATCTGCTTCAAAATTGTGTTAATATACCTCTATATAATTACTGTAAACTACATATTTTAAGTTATATCTATACCAATATTATAAAGAGGAAAGGTTTGTTTTTTTGTTTGATTGAATTGAATAAGCTCCGAAACTACTGAACAGATTTGAACAATTCTTTGACTGTTGGAAAGCTACATTATTCCTGAGTGACAAAGGCTATATTTGATTGCCAAATTCCATGGGAACAAAAAAACGCGAGTAAACCCGCGCAATACAGCTAATTTCTTTAATAAAAGCCGTCAGGTATCACCTTCATGTATCGCGAATGAATGAACCTACATCATACATCAAGTCTTGTCATGCGAATGTTGCCAGCCTTTGTTACAATAAGTCATAAATCGTCTAATTACTGATACCAGTTTGTGCAGATGTAGGGCAAAAATAATGTTGCCAGCTATTATTTCTTCCAAGGTGACCTAAGTGATATTCGGGTCGCGTCGGGGATTATTGAACTACGAGATGTACTCCGGCGGTGTTTCTCGCCGTCCGTTTCCGTTGCGACATTCGACACAAAATGTATGTGTTATCTACATCTACACTAATATTATAAAGAGGAAAGATTTGTATTTTTGTATGTTTGTAATGAAGAAACTCAAAAACTATTGGACCGATTGCAATAATTTTTTCACCATTAGAAAGCTGCATTATTCAGAAGTAAGATAGGCTATATATAGTTGTGGAAAACGTTTCAAAAACGGGGGAAAAGTATCGTTTTTGAGGCCTTCCGTGGCGTGGGCTGAGCATATAGTTAAAGTTATACAAAAATGCTCTATGGATGAATTGTTCATCTTAACATTATCTTTAAAAAAGTCCGCGAGAGCATATGTCTACCTTTTACAGTTAACCCATAACAATCGTTTCAATGATTTAGATGTTTGCTCCAAAGTAATGTCATTTTGGCGACGGGATTTCGAAATAAATGGTTTAATCCTAATAAAAGTTTGCTCTAGATAACTTTTGAATTGTTCAATCGGTTACCTTTAGACTATTAATTCATCCAAAAGATACCTATTAGGTAAGTACTTATCTACTATTTCAAAAATACATAAAAAAGCGTAATGTGACTAGCCCGCCGGGCAACGCAGCGGTGCGGGGGAGGGGAGGTCAGATCAGTGAGATAGGTAAGGCTTAAATAAAAAAAACTGAGAATAAATATAAATAATACGTAAAACTGTGTAAAAAATCTTAAGTCCCCCCGTACGAAGCCAGGACGGGCCGCTAGTCTATAAATATATAAAAGGAAAAGCTGACTGAATGACTGACTGACTGACATATCAACTCACAGCCCAAGCGGCTAAGCGTAGGCACTTGAAATTTGGAACGGACGTAGCTTAGGTACTGTAGGGGTGCACTAAGAAAGGAATTCCATAAATTCCCTCGGGAACGGGAATTAACGGGAAAATATTTTTATATGTTCAATCTAAACCGCTCAAGTTAGACGCTTGAAATTTGGGGATGCAGGTACTGCTAAACTACGCGAATGAAATCGCGGGGCGTTCACTAGTTCCAATACATAAGCTACTAGTGGACGCCCCGCGATTTCATTCGCGTCGTTTAGTACCTGCATCCTATATTTCAAGCGTCTAACTTGAGCGGTTTATCATACAAAAGTTTTTTCCCGATAACTCCCGTTTCCATGGGAATTTTCCAATAGCCTGTTGCACCTAAGCTTTAAGTGTACTAAGGTACCTGCATCCCAAATTTCAAGCGTCTACCTTGAGCGGTTTAGATTTTTCATACAAACGTTTTATCCCGTTAATTCCCGTTCCCGTGGTAATTTCGGGAATTCCTTCCTTAGTGCACCCCTATGGTACCTAAGCTACGTCCGTTCCAAATTTCAAGTTCCTACGTTTAGCCGTTTAGGCTGTGCGTTGATATGTCAGTCAGTCATTCAGTCAGCTTTTCTTTTTATATTTAGAAAGATGTTATTGTAAAGTTTCAATGAAATCCGTTGAATAGTTTTTGAAGAATAATAACAAACACCCATCCAATCTGTTTCTGACTGGAGTGCGGCAGAGACGGCAGCGCTGTACAGAGGGACATGGTCCCTGTATCCCCGGGTATGCTAGGGTCCAAGTAAGTATCCAAGCTTTTATAATATTAGTAGGATGGGCAATGTCTTCCATTAAACAGGGGATGGAAGGAGGAGGAGTGTCATTACTGTACCTGTCGTCTTTTATGACCTTTTCACGTCTTGCCTTCAGTACGCCAGAAGGTGAAACAAACTAAAAGATACAGTCGATAGATAGATATACGTTTATTTAGTTCACATGAAACACGAAACACACAATGAAACATAACAACCAATTAAATAACAATAAGACATAAGTATAGTATTGTGTGCCGTGCTTCACGCGGAGAAAATAGGCTTCTAGGAGCTTAATGTCACAGTTACCTGAGACGCTGGTATTTTTATTAGTAAGATGGTTAGAATTTATCTGTCGGAGCAGCATTGACACACGGCTTATAGCATTGCCCAGGAGAACACCTACTCTATCTCTGAAGGCTGTGCCCATTTCGTCAGGTATTGTGGGCATGAGATTTTGTATCATGAATTAACCATAAATGTTTGTCGTAAGTTTTGAAATCTGCACAAATTAATATAAAGAGGAAATATTTGTTTGTTTGAATTTAATAGAATACGAAACTACTAGACCGACTTGAATAAATCTTTGATCTTGGAACGGTGCACTGTCCCCGGGACATAGGCATGTTACACAGAGTTAAATTAATTTTTATTTTATATTTTATTTTAGTAATCGGAATGGCAGTAGGTGGCCCAAAATAGAGAGGTGTAGAAGACTTGAGGGGGAGGCCTTTGCCCTGTGGGAAACGAATCAGGCTATATAAAAAAGAAAAGTTAAAGGACACAAAAAAGCGAAACTCAAGTTTACTTCCCACTATATAATATTTCTCTAGGGAAACCTACATTCAAAACTAAAAACTAAGTTAAACTTTCCGATCAGCTGATGACCACTTTGTATGAAGGGTATGTAAGTTGTTTTTTGTTCGTTTGGGAAAATTTGTTTATCGTCTTTGAGAAAAAGAAAAAAAAAAGATTTTCCTTTTTTTTTAAACGCTCTTCACTGACATTTAGCATCACAGTAACATCGCATATTGTCAGTTATATTAATTATGGTTATTAAAGCTTTATTTATTCCGAAACTACATACTTTGAAGTTTCCCGACCACTTCAGACTAATTTAGAGGGGTTGAAATAAATCTACACTGCATATTTTTGCTCGTAGTCCTTGTAGCACTACCAAATATGTAAAAAAATGGTATCCCGATTAAAACTTGATGCAATAAAAAAATAAAAAGCATAAGATATCGGGACTTGTATTATAGTAGTATATTTTCCTTAGAATTTACGATCACTCTAACTCCCATTTACACGCGAGACCTTATGCTGTGTGTAACGATCCAGCCATTCATTTAAGGAGCCCGCAAGGTTGTGGCCCGACCTAGGACCGACCTTTTACCACTATGTAGGTGGTTCGTTAGATTACACGCACTAAAGGGTAGATAGATATTAGGCAAATTGTATCTATTCTTGGTTCTAAGTTTAACTTTAATAGTGTTGCCTGCGAATTA
>SJJU01003618.1:0-15575 GCA_012932125.1 Conopomorpha cramerella
CGAGGTCGGAAAAGCGAGACGCGCCTGGCAAAGCTCACGCAAGCGTGGAGGACTTCAGGAGGAACTACGTAAGGAGAACCTGAGACACCTTCAATTGCGCTACAAACAGACCATGAAGGATACGGAATTGGCTTTCTTTCAGAAGATTGCAGAATCTGGAAACGATGATCCCTGGGGTCTAGCGTATCGTGAAGGGGTCTAGCGTATCCCACCTAACAAGACCTTCAACGGGATCCGACTAGTGGAAGGATACACAAGCACCACGAAAGAAACAATACATGGTTTGCTCAGCACCTTATGTCCCGATGACCAGCCGAGTAAAGACTCTGCATACCACAGCCAAGTGCGCGTGGCAGCTGCATTATGCCCTAGCGGACAAGACTGCGACGTAATCAACATGAACGCTCTGGGGCGGATAATCAAGCAACTCCCAAACACTGCTCCTGGAATTGACGGCATCACGGCCATCATCATCAAAATGGCATGGAGAGCTACTGGCACCGAAATACACTCTATGTACTGCAAGTGTATTAAAGAAGGAGTCTTCCCGGACATCTGGAAAGCTGGAAAACTAGTGGTACTGCCAAAGGGAAACGGTAAGCCTACATTACTCCCCGTGTTGGGAAAAGTACTGGAACGAGTAATTATTGCTTGCGCTCATTGTTTGATAAGTAATATCTCACCAAATCAACATGGTTTTACGATTGGCAGGTCTACTGTCACCGCACTTAAGAAATTGATTTCAATAATTGAGGTATCAAAATCTAAGTATGTACAACTGATCTTTTTGGACATCAGTGGCGCTTTCGACAATGCCTGGTGGGCGATGATTCTCCTCAAAGCGAAACAGACTGGAATACCTCCAAACATGTACAGGATGCTCATAAGTTATTTCACCAACCGTAGAGTAGGAATTTTCGCCGGGGGCCAGGCAGTGTGGAAATTATCGACCATGGGGTGTCCACAGGGATCGGTTATGGGGCCAACTCTTTGGAACTTCCTCCTCAATGATCTTCTATTGCTGCCGAAACCAGAAGGAGTGCATGTAATAGCATACGCCGATGATGTGACACTCGCGATCGAGGCCTCGTCCCGCGCGGAGATAGTAGAAAGAAACGCCTCACGTGTCCTAACTCAAGTGTCAAACTGGGGAAAAAGAAACCGGTTGGGATTCTCTCCAGCAAAATCAATGACAATGACCGTAAAAGGAAAATTTCAAAGATCGCCTACAGTTAAAATGGACAGTGCCTCAATCGCGAACGTCAAGGAGGCGCGATATCTCGGCGTCATCTTAGCCAGACAAGGAGCTTCATACCACACGCCAATTACATTGGAGAGAAAGCCGCTAACTGCTTCGGTAAAGTGTCACGTATCTCAGCTACCAGGTGGGGCATCAAGTACCGCGCTCTTAAAATTATCTATGCCGGGACCTACATTGCTACACTAACATACGCTGCATCGACATGGTATCACCGAGTCTCGGTGTTCGTCGTGAGGAGGGCGCTATTACGCACGCAGAGGTTGGCGCTGATCTTACTCACTAAGGCCTACAGATCTTGCAGCACCGCAGCGTTACCTGTGCTAGCGGGCGTACTTCCAGCAGATCTTGAGGTACACCGAGCGGGAGAAATTGAGGAGGAGGGTACCCAGTTGGCTCCGAGGGAGCGCAAGCTATTAAAAACATCAAAACGAGAGGCTGCAGGTGCCCAATGGCAGTCTCGCTGGGAGAATAGTGATGATGGTCGGGATCTACACAAGTTCTTCCCGAGTACTGCAGAAAGGTTGAGTTACGGATGGATCGAACCAGACTACATTGTGTCGCACATCTTGACAGGACATGGATGCTTCAGAGAACGACTACACCGGATGACTCTCTGCGACACGGCTCAGTGCCCTTGTGGCGAAGCGAGCGAAAACAGGGACCACGTACTATGGGAATGCAGATTATACAATGAGGCAAGGAATGAGATGCTTAATAAACTGGAGCGTATCAAGCCAGGGCCAATATACTTTAGGGATCTGGTTAGCAGTCGAGGGAACTTTGAACGCTTGCGTGAGTTTGCTAATCGCTGGCATACAGCTCGAAGAACATATGAAGCCTGTTAACGACTGCAGACGCTACGATGACCCGACGCGACGTCTCCGTAATGTGGTCGTCATGCCCCATAAGGGGGAGAGTTGGCAACAAAACAGGGACGGATAAAGATAATTTGTATGGAGTCAAGAAAACGTGTGCGTTGAAAAGAGGCAAAGCAAGTAGATGCGCACGTCTCCAGAGAATGGCCCGTACGCCGAGAGGTAGGTAGGGCTTGGGTGGTGGTGGGTTAATCCTGGAAAAAAAAAAAAAAAGATTCTCCATTTGTCACGGTCCTGACATACCTTTCGCTTCATCTACATTCATACATCTTTTCATACATGACCTTCGGTTTCGAGTACTTTTCACGCAACCTTCGGCCAGGACATCACCAATCTGGTCTGTATATGTCCTTCTGGGGCGACCTCTAATCACCCGGCCCATTACATCACCCATATAAATCTCTTTCGTCAATCGACTTTCATCCATTCTCTCCATATGCCCAAACCACCGAAGCATGACCTTTTCAGTCACTACATCTTCCTTCAAACCGCAACATTCTCTTATCACACTATTCCTTATCCTATCATTCAATGTCAGGCCTTTCACGTCCTTTCAGATCTTCCAAACAACTGTCCATGAACAAATTGAACAGCCACAGTGACGCTACGCATCCCTGTCTGACACCTCTATGGATGCCAAACCACTCTGAGTAGGTACCGTTTACCCTGACACAGGCACTGGAATCATCATAAAGTGATTTCAAAGCCCGTACCAAGATCCTGTCCAACCTGAACCGGGACAGCAGCAAGGTCCACAATTCATTCCTGGGTACCCGTTCATAAGCCTTCAAAGAAAAGCAAAGAAAAGACTTGGTCGGGGCATCCCATTCCCTTCCTAAAACCAGCTTGTACATCCCAGATTTTTTCATCAGTCTCACATATTACCCTTTCGATCAACACTTTTGCATACATTTTGCCGACGATACTGAGAAGACTGATTCCTCGGAAATGTTTGCAATCCTGCTGTGAGCCCTTACCCTTATAAGGTGGAACGATTACGGCTTTGCGCCAATCACTTGGAACTCGGCCGTATCACCAACATGCATTAAACATAAGGTACAGCAGGTTCGCCACCACCGCACCACCAGCCCTCAGCATCTCCAACGAAATCCTATAATACCCTGCCGCTTTTCCATTTTTCATTCCTTTCATAGCCTTGAAAATTTCATTCATATGTATCTTACTTTTATTCTCTTCGTCATCCTTATTAACCCCATCAACCAAAATCGACGCGGTGCTACGTTCAGACAAATTTTCAAAATATTCCTTCCATCTTCTTACAACCATACTTTCTTCATTCAAATTTTTTCCATCCTTATCTCTAATTGCTTTCATTCTCTGACTTACTTCTGGCTGACTGGACTAGTTTCCAAAATAGCCAAATATTATTTTGGAAGTTATCAGAAAATCTCTTTTCATTCCGCTCTTTTAACTTAATCTTCTTACTCACTATCAGTTCTTTCACTCTCTTCTTTAAGCATTTATACTGAGACATTTTCCTTTCACGTTCATTCACATTAGTTGCTTGGGTGTTGGCTCTCATGGCCAACACGGTCATCCATGTGTTTTTTCACCCAAGGGGGTGAATAAAAAGAAAAACGCATGGATGGCCTTCCTTCCTCATCCCACCAGAGCTCATGGTCCCTGGAGACATTCTTCCTCTTTCGCACTCCGTATACCTCAGTGGCTATCTCAACCATACCATTTTTAAAAACATTCCATACACTATCTATCTCATCTTCTCTTATTTCTTCATTCACTATACTGAGCTTTTCTTTCAGCACTGATTCATACTTCTCTTTCACGTCATCCTTCCGGAGTTGATCAACTTCTATTCTTTGCAAGCTTGTGTTGACAACAGGAGCCCGATGACGCCAACTTCGGAAGAAACCACTAATTCGGCTGACAACCAAATAATGATCGGTCCCAAGATTAGCGCCGCGATAAACCCTAGTATCAAGCACATGCTACTTCAGTCGTCCATCCACAATTACAAAGTCAATCATACTTCTATCTACACCCCGCTGCCAAGTATACGTATGGATCTTCCTGTGATCAAACATGGTGTTTGTCACAGCAAGGTTCCTCTCCATACATATTTCGAGAAGGCTCTCACCGTTCTCGTTCACTCTTTCGTCACCAAACAAGCCCAGAACACTTTCATACAAATCACGCTGTATACCCACTTTTCCATTAAAATCCCCTAGCACTACGATCAACTCATTTCTCTAACATTCTGACAGCACACCCCTTACATTCTCCCAGAACTATTCGCATTCTCTAAGTGGCTTAGCTTTACAACTACTAATATAAACAATGAAATAAGCAAACAACTTAGCCTAAAGTTTTCACCTGTGATTCAGAAGGCACAACTATCAATTTTATTATTATCTGGACTATATTTAAACGCATTTATTTTACTCATGCTATTAATCCTGGGCTGATGATGAGCATTGGAGGTTTATCCCTACGCTCGTAGCATATAGATTAACAAAGTCACAAACATTAAATAACATAGGTATAAGTGATTATATCTTTCCCATGATAAAATGTATACAGGGTTACTTGTAACTCGACGTATTCCTGGTATGGGGTTATAGAGGAGTTAAAATACAATAAAATAAACCTCCATATGTATGGTCGGAAATAATGGTTCTTGAGATATTGACTTTTTAGAAAATTTCCTAGAAATTCCACAGAATCTTGCATGAAAAAGTTTGTAAAATAAAAACCATGAGTTATTTACTGTAATTCTTTATTTATTTATTAATTGTAAACTCACGTTTAACTATTCTAACTATAAAAACCTAAAATAAAACACCAAACTTAATAAAATCAACGGAAATAAAATTTTATTTTTTAAAACTTTGTGCTTATAATGAGAAAACATATGCTCTAATTTAAAAAAGTATATGACATCAATCGTACAAATTATTAAAAAAACATCGTCGTTTTATCAGCTTTCTAAAAAGGTATCATTATCAATATTTATGTCACTATGTATGATTAATAACGTAATTAAACATTTCATATAATGTCAACATTTTGTCTCGCACCCTGTTATTACGTGTCAGTAGCGATGAAAAGTCGATGGAAAGAATGGATGAAAGTCGATTGACGAAAGAGATTTATATGGGTGATGTAATGGGCCGGGTGAGTAGAGGTCGCCCCAGAAGGACATATAAAGACCATATTGGTGATGTCCTGACCGAAGGTGGCGTGAAAAGTACTCGAAACCGGAGGTCATGTATGAAAAGATGTATGAATGTAGATGAAGCAAAAGGGGTATGTCAGGATCGTAACAAATGGAGATCTGTAGTCTCTGCCTACCCCTCTGGGAGACAGGCGTGAAGTGAATGTATGTATGTATGTAGCGATGAAATAATAAAAAAAAATTTAAGGTACCTAGTAAGATTTTTTTAAAACTATTTTTTTAATCGTCATGTTTTTTCTTCAAAAACTTCTTTTGGCGGAATTAGCGGGAAAAAAAATAAGAGTACTTGCTAAATTAAGGGTAAGAATTGTTATGTTTATCTCAATGTGTGCTCTCTATTAATGATTTTACTAGGCAGTAGCAATGAGTTAAACGAAAAGCTGATAAAACGATGATGTTTTTTAGTAATTTGTACGATTTATGTCATATATTTTTTTTAAATTAGAGCATATTGTTACGCCCCGGGGTCGAGAAACAACGGCTACAATGCCGTACAGGTACGTCGAACATTCGAGAGGCCTAAGGAACATTCCAGTATCAAAGTCGGCGCATACAAACCACTACACAATGCCTATATGCGTCACAATGTAGTAGAAGGATCTCGAAAGATCGAGAAAAGTGTGGTATATTTCGGAAGCCACAAGTACACAAGTACTTACCTTACCGCACCACAAGTAGGTATAAACCTACTTACCTACTGTTGGGTGTAGGTATAAACACGCGAGCCGGCCGACGTACCACAAGTAAGTATAAAGCTACTTACCTACTGTTTGGTGTAGGTATAAACACGCGAGCCGGCCGTCGCGACGGTTAGGTATTTAATTATTATTATTAGAAGTCGACTCAAGAATGTACCTGAACCTACTCGAATGTTCTGGATTGTGTACCGTTGGTATATAAAGAGCGACGATCGAGTCGGCGGGACAGTTTCAACTAAACAGCGATACAGTGAACTTCAAGAGAAAAAACTAAGGAGAGTTAACAAGTGATTGTGTGATTGTAAAAGTGTTTATTAGCGGTTGTAGTTTAACGATTGTAATTAGTTTGTGTAATTACTGTGCCGGAATAAAGTGTTATTCTTGTTTTTCGTAACAGTGTAATTTTTCTATCGGTACCCACCCCCCACGTACGTAACAATATGTTTTCTCATTATAAGCACAAAGTATTAAAAAAATAAATTTTATTTCCGTTGATTTTATTAAGTTTGGTTATTTTATTTTGGGTTTTTATAGTTAGATAGTTAAACGGGAGTTTACAATTAATAAATAAATAAAGAATCACAGAAAATAACTCATGTTTTTATTTTACAAAATGTTTCATGCAAGATTCTGGGAATTTCTAGGAAATATTCAAAAAAGTCAATATCTCAAGAACCATTAATTTCCGAACATACATATGGAGGTTTATTTTATTGCATTTTAACTCCTCTATCACCCCATACCAGGAATACGTCGAGTTACAAGTAACCCTGTATACGTATATTAGTGGACACCCAGCAGTTTCGTTTACGTAGTTGCCTGGGGGCCAAGTCTGCTATTTTTGACATAAAGAGATGCAAACCATATTCATAACTATGATAGAACCGTAATTAGGGAGCCAAATTACCTATGCCTACGGACATAGGTACGGTTGATCATAAATTAAAGTTACTACCGGGTACCGTGCCCGACGCGTGTGACGTGGCAAAAATGACACTTGCCCTGTTTATTGTAGTAGTTTCTTTGTGCTGATAGTCGCAAGCTCACCTGTCTAAATGATAGATGGTAGAGGATAAGGATGACGATTACATTGAAAAACATCTCATCTATTTTCATTTAACATAACGATTTGGCATTCAAATGGTGGTGTGCATTTATCACAACTACCAGGATAGATGATTATCAATACCTCTGGCACAAATATCCTTACAAAGAAATATGTTATTCAATATAAAAAAATATTCTTTAGGTGTTTAGGGTACAGCAAAGGTTAAACTCAGAATTAGATGGAAAGAAAGAAGTAAAAGTTGTTCTGTTCGTGTTACGTTGGGAAAAATGCCAACAATCGTTCCGTTTGAATGGCGGGTTGGCGATCGCAGTGGTGTTTCTGTTACAATTGACCATTAAGACGTGTTAAACATGATTGTAGTAGATATATATACTCTGCGGTCCAGTTGGTCGGATCCTTGACTTGTTACCGGGAGGTCCCGGGTTCGAGTCCGGCTACTGGACGTGTACCAATAGGACTCTTTTTCAGAGCCTATGTACGCAATGCAACGCTCGTACGGTGAAGGACAACGTCGTGATGAAACCCGCACACCACAAGGTGTGTGAACCCTATAACGGCGATGGGCTCACCCCCTGTCACGTTGGATTAAATACTCTTGGTGAACCGTGCGTATTTGCTTTAGCAAGTGCCTCTACCTCTGCCTATCCCGCTTTGGGATTAAAGGCGTGAAGTGTATTAATGTGTACTGTACCTACTAAAAACGTTATCTAAAGAAAACCTTTCATACTCATTAGGTAAGATTCTAATATTTCTGCGACAAAACACTCCGCAACATCCAGTGCCGAGTTTATTTACATTTTATTTAGATTAAGCGGGTGCGAAACTCCAGGCTGTTGCCTTGAATTCCCATCTTAACTTACATTTTATACTTTGGTAGGTGGTACTGTCCGAAACCTTATGAATTAACAAAATTTATGTTTTTTGCTATTCACTTCCTTGCTCTTATAAGAAGAATAACCTCTGTAATCTTTAATTTACATTGAAAGGTGGATAATTCAGTATTAACTTGTAGCTGGAAATTGGAACCAATAACATCGGTGATTTATTGCTGAATTCCTTTGTTATTATAATATGGCTTTATCCGCTACATTTGGCGTACGGATCAAAGTATTTGTAGCTAATTGCAGCTTCCTGTAATTAGAATTTCATTTGATTTGGTTGATTAATGGCTGTTCTCTAAATCTGTTGCGAATATTTCTGCTGAAAAGGGCTAGGATTTTCGTTTCGGATTATCCTTGATAGTTTGTACCATATTTTTAACTAATTTGATTTCTATCTTGCCATTTATGTTTTATTTTGTTGGCTAATGAAATTTCGCTTCACCTTCTACACTTCTGATTAATCTCTGAAAAAAATATTTTGTGGGTTTTCTTCTTGTGGAATCACATTTAAAGAGCAAGACATCGTCCAAAGAAAATAATATCTAAAATATAAAAATGAATTGCTAAAAATGCCGCTAAGCGCAAAATCGAGAACGGCCGGAATTCTTTTTTTTTGTGCTTATTATTGTCAGGAAAAGATTCTTATGAGCGAAAAAGTAGTAAGTATACAAAAATATGGGCAATTGCATTATTTCGAAATTAATATCTATAGTTAAGACAGGATACCGTCTGGTGGGTGTACCAATTTATAAATAGAAAAGGTCTGAAGGCACGGCAATGCCGTATAACTTTCGGATAATAAAGTTATGAGGTGTAAGTTGTAACCAAGGACCTTTCTTATATTTTTAATAAGATTTACCTGGCACTGGCCTATAACTGGGCAATTTAAAATATGACACAACAAAAACTCTGAGACTGCAATATCTTTGGTAGATACAATGTGTAATTTGTTTTCGATACCAAAAATATTTACACTTACAAAAATGCTTTTCGTGATTGCGGTTAAGTCAGAAATATCTTATTTTAAGAAATATGAATCGACTTGGTTACAAATTAAGTATATCTCGCAACTTTTTACGATGATTACTATGACACTTTACATTTATTCATTTTGGTTGGGTTGAGGATGTGTGTTACGAAAAAACTCAAAACTCGTATGCTCGGGAGTACCTAACACCGGAACAAATGCGGTGAACCGTTGATCAAAACCTAGCTTGAAAACATGGTATAGTTTAGCAGCCGATCTTATCAGCTGCTAACCACGTACTTGTCACCGCATTTGTCGTGGATAGGGGGCAAATAGTGCTGCGCGTAAGGAGCGTGCTTCGAGGGACATTTAATCAACAAACAACAATTAATTCGACATTCGCCAATTTATTCTGTTCGTTCTGGGAATGGTCGGGCGCAGATATAATGTATCTTGGGGCAAAAAGTGACAAAGAAAGATCAGCAGTTCACGCGGTCTGATGATCAGCGGAGTTCACGAGGCGGGGATGATGTGAGAGTTGCAGCGCCCGCCCCACACTCTTTTAACCACGGACTTTAAGCCTATGACCATACCATGTTATATACCATGTTCGGTCCCCGAATGTGTTCGTTTGTATACCTATTTATCGCTGTAGATGCTACATATCTGTGTATAATGGCATTTAAGTAATCAATACTCAATACTTTAGTGCGCACTGTTTGCAGTCCACAATATTTGGATCTTAAGTTAGGTACAAGTATTTGATTTGTAGACAAAATCATGGGCTGTGGTGGGTAAAGCAATATTAAATATTAATACATTAATCTATCAACGGATACATAGTAATAATCGTACAATACATAAAACTAATTTTGTGCAGACACATGCAGGAACATAAAAAATATACAAATAAAATTAATGAAAGTAAAATAAGAGTTCACGTTCATTTCCTAAAGCGTAAAAGCGTGTACAAATAACTTAGTAGAGATGCGTTCAATAGACATAGTACGTTCAGTCTCGTGTGATCTTCCAGCACCAACACGCATCACGTTTTAACATTTAAAATAACAAAATCTTCAAATTATAAAATACCTACTGCCGGATTTTTTTTCCTCGGGACAAAACCAATCACTTGCTCCAGTGAACGGTTTAATTAGCGAAATTTATTATTTCTATAAGGCATTTTTTTATCCTCTCAAGAGAGTTTTTGTATTTCTTGTCCTTTAAAGCCCTAGAGTGTGAGAGATCAAACAGGGTTCCGGAAGTAGAGATCTACATTCTTCAACTGAAGCATTCTTTAACATTTTAAGTTTGACGGAGCCGAATAATGGGTATCGTGTTATGACCGGTACGGTATTACTGAAAATGAATAACACGTATCTTATATAATATAGGGTTACCGGTTAAATCGACCTATCCCCGATAAATGCTAATAGTAGTCATCATTTATGACTGATTTTACTATGGGTCCCCCTACCCTAAACTGAACCTTTTTCTGGCTATTCGACTTTTGAACAATTTACAAAACACACTTTAAAGGGTAGGATACCTTTTATGCCGATCCTGTATTATGCGTCGCCATATAGAGGGTCTTACAGATTGTATGGAATATTGAAACTACGCGAATGAAATCGTGAGGCGACCCCTAGTGTATGATCAAATGTAAATTAAACGGTATTGTACGGTAAATTTTATAATACTATAGTAATCAAATTAATAAATTCGTAACTGCTGTTAGGCCCGACCCACGGCCGGTTAGATGCCCTCGGTTGACTTGGAAACATTTTACAGTAGCAGTATTCAGCTGTTGATCACATGTTTTACATTAGTTTACGCAAATAATGTGTAGCCCTCATAGGTTTCTCACCATTGACGCCAAGTACGAATGAAGGGGACAAGTCATGATGTTGACCTATTGATCCTCCTGGCCTCGTTCCAACTCTCTCTCGCGGCTCGTAGTTCAATCTCGACAGTTCAGCACCGTGATTGAACGGGATGGTCTCTAGCTCGCTGGCCCTTTTGGGAGGACACCACTCGAAAGTGACACGGGCATCATTTGTTGATCCCTTTCTGATTGTGTGGTCTATCCATCTCCAGCTCTTCATGGCGATTTCTTTCCCTGTGTGTGGCAAAATGTCCATAAATCAATATTCCTTCAGCCCGTAGATATGCAAAATCGGCTTAACGATAGCAACAGACAGCTATTTATTCTGCTCACCACATTATTCTCAAAAGTTACACAGTAAAGCGAAAAACGTTCGGGCCGGCAATTCTTGTGCCATTATGGTCAATAAAGCTTGTATATAGAGCGTTAAGGTAGGCAAACCCAACCCTCCTGGAAATCCTTTTTTTACCTGCTCTCTCACCCGCTTAAACGTCCTAATTTATTTTTATTTGAAACTCATTCGAGAGTTGATCCTTGGCGTTGTGAAATAGCAGTACAAAGTAGGGCGCTTCTAATTAAGGGGAAAATTTTAGTCGTAAATCTCGTTTGGAAGTTTTATTATTGCCATTTCTTGTGACTTTGATTTTACAATCGGCCATCATAACGGCTAAAATATTTAAATGTTGCTCTCTTATTTTTGCCTTTCATTAAGTGCATCTTAATGAAGTTCCTTTTTGGAATATCCTAAGTTTTGTTCGTACATTGCCTTATTTTTCTTTAAGAGATGGCCGCCTTTTTTTAATTTGGCGTAAATATAAAAGAGTAGCTTCAACTAAACAGGAAGTAAAAAAGGGGACAAAGTACAAACAAAGGTTATATGAGGATTTCCAAAAAGTAGGCAAATCTCTAAAAATTACACGAGACTCGCATTTAGTGGACAAAAGCAAATATGAGGCAAATATCGGATATCCACATCCGGACAGCCATTTTTTTATTTTAAGGATTATTCGTGTCAAATATCACTGCAACCATTATTACTGATCTATTTTCTAGAAAATCTAGCCATCTACACAGAGCTCTTACGGTGAAAACATTGCGACGCTTTCCAAGAAATATCTAATTTTATGAAGTACGAAAGTGCTTAGTTACGTACTCAGCTCTTTCGTTGATGTACAAATTAAGAATTGTAAGAGTTTTAGTAGATGCAGTAAAAGTTTTTTTTATTTGCCATAAGTTGATGTTATTATTAGGCGCGGTTTGTCTTCCAAAGCGGTACATTAGAAATACATTCGGAATAAGCGTTACAACCATTCCACACCAGCCCCCCTAGCACAGCGCTCCAAGAAATAAGTGACAAGACATATAACCTGCTGCGATTCGTTGAAACTAGTTGAGTCGCACGAAGCGTGACATAGCAGCCAATCAGAGCGCGTATTTGTTCTATGTCATATCTTTCTTGACGAGCGTGCTAGGCCTGCAGGTGTATCTTTTAGTAAGTACTATACTTTTTTTTTTACTATATACGTGACTATTAAAAAATATTTAACCAATATTTCAGAAGTTATTATTTTACTGACGAATGCTAGAAATTGGGATTATTTTCTAACTCCATGGCCGGTCCCGCCGGGCGCGGGTCTAGGGCGACGACGCGCTTCGAGGTAGGTAGGTTGCAACGAGTAGGTAACGACTTGTCTCGGTACACTCGCACTGTTTCACTGACATTATCAATGGTGCTAGCAGTAGAACATGTTTGGGAGATTTTAAGTGAGACTGAACAATCCCTACTTATACAACAATCATTATTGACACTGAAATTTTAACACAAAACATTAAATAATATAGTACTTACCTACTTATGTGAACTTTTTTTTTGAACAAGTTAGATTATTAAATGGACCTAAATAAGGCATATTGTGTTAAAAGCCCATGTTATGAGGTAGAAAAATAAAACAACTATGATATTTTAATTACTCTGCGTCCGACTTAACCGGTCTCCCGCGAATAAACCTCTATGCCTAGTTGGACAAACAGTATTTATTAATATTGTATGCTGACAGTTAGGTGTAAAAATGTTGATAAGATCTGCAAAGTTGCCATTACAAATTATAAAATAACCTCAACAAAATAATTATGTTGAAATATTAATTAACACTTTGTAATTTCACGAAAGTAAGTGAGTGTTAACAGTAATATAATAATAATAATTTATTTAAAAAATAAGAAGTTTTACAGATTAGGGCCTTAAAACTATTTTATATTTATACACATAGAGAGTTGATAGGTATACAGCGAAATACAGTATAAGGCATTGCCTCTGACACTTGCAATAGGTTGTTCCTGTGCTACAAGCATCAGAGCTCTTCGAGATTTCCATTGTAGTGCAAGTGAATAAGCTGCATTCTTGTGAACAAAAAAAATAATAATAATGATAGTTTCGGTTAACTTACCGTTAACCGAAACATAATAAAATATATATATATTTTGTTGAACATGTAGGTATAGCTCGTATGTTTATTTGAATGGCAGGTGTTGGGTGTCAGTATGAGTAGGTGTGTGTGTCTATATATATGTGAGTGTGTGTGTGTGTGTGTATGTGTGTGTGTGTGTGTGTGTGTGTGTGTGTGGGTGTGTGTGTATGTATGTGTGTGTGTGTGTGTGTGGGTGTAAATGTGTGTATGGATAAGTTATTGCATGTGTAATAATGATATGTTACTAAAGCTACAAATTTAATTCTCAAATCAGTTATTTGATGACATGTAGGAGATTTTCAGTTTCTTGGTAAGTCAGGTGTTGTAACCACAAAGAAACCTTCCTTTTAATTTCATACCTAGTTAAATTTGTTACACATAGCCTTTTATTTAGCATATTATAGAGATAAGGTCCAAGAAAACACGTGAATCTGTGTGTAAAGTGTTTTTTAAATAGTTGGGATTCAAAAACGATTTTATTGCGGGAAGGTTTGAATTGTGAGGGAGTTTTTTGGTGTTGATCTAGAATAGTTTGCATTATAAATAATTTGCGAATAGAGAGGACTTCGCAGTAGACATATAACTCATTCGTAGGAAAAAGGAAAGGTTTAGCAGTTGCAGTTTTGAGTACACATCTTTGGGCGCGTTCCAGCTTGACCAGCGTTGAGGTAGGACAGCCTCCCCATGAGCTGACACAGTAGCTGAGAAGAGACTGGCATAGTGCATAATATACTAGTTTTACAGTGTTTGGGTCTGCAACACTTCTTAGAGTTTTAAATGTGTAGATCAACTTTCGTATCCTGCCCGTCATAACATCTATGTGTTACTGTCGATGTAGACAGTAACACATAGATGTTATGACGGGCAGGTTACTGTCGATGTAGACGCCAAGGTATTTGATCTCATGTGCTTTGTCAATTTGCCTACATTGGCATTCATTTATCAATTCTATGCTTATATGGGCTTTAAAAGTAAACGAGTTAGGGGGTTGTGTGTGGTTTCGTAGATAATAAGTCATGTACTTCGTTTTCGCTACATTAATATATAGTTTGTTTTTCACAAGCCAGTTGTTAACAATATCAAAGCCTGTTTGTGCAGCTTCAAATACTTGTTTCCAGCTTTTATGTGAGAAAAATAATGCGGTGTCATCAGCGAAGGAAATGAGTTTACAGTTAGGAATATGTAGTGCACACAGGTCATTGATAAAAACTAAAAACAAAGTTGATCCTAACACACTCCCTTGAGGCACTCCACATTCAATATTCAATTCGTCACTGATATTACCATTTATAGATACAGTTTGGGACCGTTCGGTTAGGTAGTCGCGAAAGAGTTCAAGTTGTTTGCCACGAATTCCCATTCTTTTAAGCTTTTGTAAGAGGAAGACAATTGGAACTGTGTCAAAAGCCTTTGCGAGACCTAAATATATAGTGATACATCGCATAGTTCTATCCAGGTTTTCAACTACATAGTCAGTCAATTCATAGACAGCTTGGGATGTTGAACATTCCGCTCTGAAGCCAAATTGGTTGTTGCTAAGGAGATTGCTCTGCTCAAGATATTTGGTTAATCTTTTATTAATGACACGCTCCAATAGTTTCGAAAATATATATTATTATTTATTATTATTATTATAGATACAATAAGGCTTACAGCTATAGCCAAGGCACACTTATTGCTAAAAATTAAACACACACATTTACATACTTACACAACAAAAATAATACAATATAAAAAAAAGACCTAACAATAAATTTACAGAATATATTATCTATTTACATACATTTCTAAAAGTCGTAGTAACCTTGTTACTGAATCGAAGAATACGTCAGCATCTGGGCAATACGTAAGGAAATGATTGATGAGTCGTATAGCCCGAGGAGTAGGCGCGTTATAGCCTCGCTGTGTCCGCGGCTGCGTCACGGGCGCGAGCAGAGGCGGGAGAACGCGCGCGGCGCGGCGCGGGCGGCCACCGCGCTCCGGCACATGCAAAGAAATATGGAAAGAAGAGATATAGGGCGATAATTCTCGACACAGTTCCTATCTCCCGCATTGTACCTCTAAATTGTTGGTCGTGCCAATTTACTTGCTTTTTTAAAAACTTTGGGGAAAATTCCCTGTTCTAGGCATAAATTGAAAATATGAGTCAAGATAGGAGACAAGCTTTTGACATTTCTTTTAATTACGGTGTGTGAACATGTTATCTATAACATTTCGTAGGGAAAAACTAACTATATGCATTATCTAGTAAATTGTA
>SJJU01003620.1:0-16727 GCA_012932125.1 Conopomorpha cramerella
TGGGCTAAGTTGAGACGTTTTTAGTATCGACGAAAATACGAGAATTGCACTACAGCGGCGTGCACTGGCTTTCACGACAAGGTAGGCAGTAATCCCCACGAATTGACACATATGAATTAGGTGACTTATCTTTACGAAATATACGTAGCTACCTACCTATCTACTTACCCACAAAACACAGGACCTTCAGGAGTATAACAAAAAAAGATCTAGCAATAACTCTATTATTAGGTTGGGTAGCCAAAATACTAAGGCAGGTTTTTGCCTATATGGTGTGCACGCCAATGACCCACACACACACAGACACACACATACACATACACAGACACACACACTGAAAATTAATATTGTTTAATTTTTATCTTTCCCAATTATATCATTGTAAAATAATTATTTTCCTTAGTCTTTTACTTAGGTGTCAAATAAAAATCCGCAGCACAGGTTTACCTTTAGCGGAAACAGTTCATCTTGGAACTTGTAACTGTTATTTACGAATATATGAGAATTGAGTTCCTCGGAGTCGCTTGAAAGTACATAATTCCTTATCCAATATAAATTCTACATCAAAAGAATTTTCTTCTTCGTTAGCGATTCCCAAACATATTTTCATTTCATTTTCATTGTAGTGTGGAATATTTGGCCAATGGAAACGGTAAGTAATACCATCACAACTACAAACAAAATGGCAGCGAATTCACCTACTTTACTGCTCTCATTACTAGTTATTACGTATTGTATAATATAACGCAACGTTACTACATACGCACGTATCTGCCTACCATCGAATTATATGCCTATTTGCCTGTTAAAAAAAAGCAATACGACCGGCAATTGTTATGATTTGTTGTTGCGGAATCAAAGTTAATTAGAAAATGTATATTAATACTACGTTTTGGGATTATAAGATATTAGATTATGGGAATATAATTTTTATTTATTTACTTAGTAGAGCGTCTGTGGTGCAGTTGGTTGCATACTTGACTTGCAATTGGAAGGTCGCGTGTTCAAGTCCGGCTACTGGACTTGTTACCAATGGGACTCTTTTTCAGAAAAACATCCATAAACGCTCGATTAGGGAAGAAATCGCGAAGCTGAATGAAGATGGCGCTTCGTACGCTTGACCCATATGGACCAATGAGAGTGAGGAAATATGTCAAACGAAGTTGTAATCGATTAACAAACTGTTTTGGGTCAAGCGATGTTAGCGCCATTATTTCAAGAGTTTGCTACCCTATTGAGAATTGAGATCCTCGAAGTCGCCAATATAAATTCTACATCAAAAGAATTTTCTTCTTCGTTAGCGATTCCCAATCAACTTTATTTACGGCCAATTTGAAATGTTAGGTAAGCAGTAACTGATCGATCCGTTTCCCTAAAATGGAATGAATCAATAAGAAATTAGTGTGGGAAGCTTTGGGAAAGGTTACTGTATCTTGACAGTTTAGATCCTAATAATTATCAGCATTACATAGTATAAAACTAAGTCGCTTCCCGCTGTTCGTCTCTATGTATGCTTAGATCTTTAAAACTACGCAATGGATTTTGATGCGGTTTCCTTTAGTAGATATAGTGATACTTGAGGAAGGTGTATATGAATAATACATGTATATAATATCAGAGAAACAGTGTTAGTAATGTTTATTGGCAAAACAACGTTTAACGGGACAGCTAGTGTTACCATCATCATCCCATACTTGTCCACTGCTGGACATAGGCCTCTCCAGTTTCACGCCGCTGTTATCTGTTTTCGGCTTCTCGCATCTACACACATCTTCAGTACATTTTAGAAGATTGCAATCAAGATTAATATATTTTACAAAAACTGAATTCATTCATAATTTATTCAAAATGTGGTTATAAGTCATTGATACAGGCATTGGGAAGTAGGTAGGCGACCAATCCAGAAGATTAGATTTGATTTAAATAACTCAGTTTTTTTTTAGAGATAAAAATGTTCATGATCCCTAGACACTTTTGATGTCTGTAGCTTCGGCTAGCCATCTTGCGCATATCATCAGTCCATCTAACCTGATGTGGTAATTAAAACGTTAAACATTACATATATTTTGTAATTTAGTAGTAAGATTTGAACTCGAAATTCTCACAGTGAAATTCCCAACAAACAGACAAACATGCCCGGATTATGACGTAAACAAGAGCAAATGCATAATATGAAATTAGTATTGCGCAAAACTCAATTACTGCACCAAAGACGGACATTTTGAGGTTCACATTTTAAGCGAAATCCTTCGTAATCTAAACCCTCTAGTCTATGTAAATTCTATGCGTATCTAGCTCTATGTATGCTGTTATGTGCAATGTCTGCTTTACACGAGAATCCGTTTATGGCCTCGTGCACATTTGTCGTGAGAAATGGGGTTTATTTCTGTTTTCTAGTTTTGTTAAAAACAGTATGGTTACTCGTAGATATAATATATGGTATTGAGAAATGTTGGTATTTAATATTCGATCTATTTATAATACTTTAGTTATTAGAAACATTTTGAAAAATTATAGAAGACTAGGTGACTTGTCGTCTAGCACTATCAACATATAATATCAGAAAACACTTTCTGCTATTATATTATGTGAGAGCGTCTGTGGTCTAGTTGGTCGGATACTTGACTAGTAATCGGGAGGTCGCGGGTTCGAGTGTACCAAAGACTCTTTTTCAGAGACCTATGTACACAAAGCAACGCTCGTACGGTGAAGGACAACAACGTGATGAAACCCGCACATCACATGGTGTGTGAACCCTATAACGGCGATGGGCTCACCGCTTTGGGATTAAAAAGGCGTGAAGTGTATATATAAGACTAGCTGACCTGTTTAGGGGGCACACGTTCTGTTGCCAATATGCATTATCAATTTCTGTTATTATATCTAAGTATAAACTTCCTCCCTCTTTTTGTCCTCTAGGGGATGAATTAAAAAAAATCCTTTCTTATCTCACGTAAACATCATAAAAGGAACATCTGTGGTAAACTTCAGCTTGCTAGGCTCAAGAGTTTCGGCTGGGCGTTGATGAGTCAGTGATGAATGAAACTGTCAGGCAGGACCTTACTAATAATGGCGGAATTGCTATTTCAAAGATACACAAAGCTCAACTTAGCTTGTCAGTTGTATGTCAAATACGGAATAACCAGCTCAAGTAGACCTGTAATAACCGTTGTAGAAGAGACAACGCGTTTATTGGTAAGGGGGTATGTTTGAGAGGTTTCTTACATCCATTATGTAAGAAAAAAGTAGTGCAAATTTTAAAAATTCCGTTCAGCACCTATCAATATGCCAAGTACAGTCGCAGACAACTTTCTCTATTGTCCGTTCATTGTTGAATGTTAATTCCCAAACCTGTTTGTCTGATGATAAAGATAATGTGTAACAGCGGCTCGTGCTCGGAATATAACGAGATAATTATCTTAATGTAACAATAGTTAGGATTGTCATCGATACCCCCTATTATTGTTATTTGGTTTTGTTTTCTTTTATCATACACGTAATCTATTTATTTATTTTATTTTAAACACTTTAATGCGCAAAAAAGTACACATGGCGGACTTAATGCTAAAGCATTAAGCATAATCTGATTCAAAATCCTGGATGTACGGCTGTCTTTCTTCCTGGCATGTCGTAGGAGATTTTATTTACTTTTATTTATTTATTTACATACAAAACGAGCATTACGTAACAGTTTAGCCTAATGCGTAATGCTGTACGATACTAAATCTAAATTAAAAATATAAAAATACCTATTTTAAACATAACATACATACCAAGTGGACTTACCATTTACGCAAACCAAACGGTTTGCGTCTACTTTCATAGTGCGAACCGCCAGGATGTGGAATGACTTGCCGGAGTCTGTGTTTCTTGCGCAGTACATTCTGAAAGTCTTCAAGTCGCGGGTGAATAGGTACCTAATGAACAAGTGTGCTCCATCGTAGACCACATCGCTGCGTAACATCAGGCAGGATGGTGGTCAAACGCTTGTTCATAGTGATAAAAAAAACACACAACTACATTTTTTTTGTAACACTTAACCAAAATTATCTACTGTAGCCTCTGTGAACTCCTTCAGCGTACACGAAATAACATCAATTAGATATATGTAGGTTTATTTAGACTATGAGCTAGCAACTTGTATCTGAATGTCCATATTGACATTTTTAACTACTTAATAAGCTAAACGTGGCTGAAATGTCCTTGTTTTCCTAAGGTTCTGTCCACCCCCCTACTGAAGACTTGAGTGTATATATATTATCATATAATTAGAACCTCAAGTTATGAACAGAACTTTTGGTGACTGGTATCTAGGTCACATTTTGCTTGACAGGGGTTTAAGATGGTTAATAATCCAGCTTATTACATTTTTTACATACTTAATATACTTCGAGCCCGTTTCCCAGAGTGGTAGGCAGAGATCATGAACTCCACTTGTCACGATCCTGTCATATCGCCTTCGCCTCTTCTACATCCATACATCTCTTTGATCTCTTACTTACTACGCCTTCATAGGACATTAAGAATCTATTTAAGGAATGTCCACGTGTTAGAAATACAAGATACACTTCACGCCTTTTAATCCCAAAGCGGGGTAGGCAGAGGCACTTGCTAAAGCAAATACCACGCGTCACCTCAGCTGATATCCCTTATACGTTACACCACTAAAGAATTCTACAAAGGCCAACTTAATGCTACTTACGTATAATTTTTTCTTAACAGCAATTAAATATAATTATTTCCTATAAAGCTTTTATCAAAACAATGGTTCAGGTTTATTAGATTGTTATCGTCTTAATTAATAATATTGGATGCCAGCAGGAGGTATTTGGGCAGTTGGCAGAAAATCACTTTCGATAGAGTAACTGCCTTGAATGGTATTTTATAATAAAGGAAGTAAAAGGCGGGCTAATGGATTTTAGAGGTCCTTTGACACCGCGATGACGTTAGCTTTAGACCCTTAAGTTGGTTCATTTTTTTTTACCAATAAACACAGTCATGATCTACCCACTAGTGTGTGTCTGTTTTTAATATTTAAAGTTTAATTAAATAAGGTTCAGACGGCTTTTGTTAAAAAGTACTAAAAAACGATATCGTTTATAATTTTACTAAATCTAATATATAAAATTTCCATGTCACAATGTTAGTTACCGTACTCCTCCGAAACGGATTTACCGATTTTTACCAAATTTTATATGCATATTCAGTAGGTCTGAGAATGTGCTACATATTTTTACCAGTTGTATTTTTCCCAACACACGGGGTACAGTGGAAACATATTATGGCAAAACAAATGTACCGGAACAGCTATATAAAATACCTATATAAATATGATATATGATAGGTACAATATGACCATAGTGTAAATGAAATAATTACTATAAGTAACTAGAGCCCAAGTATAGATTTCAAAGGCAATTCTTATATCTAAATACACACATCAAAAGTGTCTAAGGAACATTTTTAGCTATAAAAAGAAATATTTAAATCAAATCTAATCTTCTGGCTTGGTCTAATTCCCCATGCCTGTATCAATGACTTATCACCACATTCCGAATAAATTATGAATGAATTCAGTTTTTGTAAAATATATTCTTGATTGCAACCTTCTAAAATGTACTTGATCCCTAGACATTTTTGATGTGTGTAATATTTCAATACAACAAATGAAGCCTTTTAGTGCGTTTCTCGTAATCAAATACGCACAGATTGTCTTCACTTCTTGAAGAGAACTATAATCTTACTCTCTCGCTCTTAACGATGTGATATGATAGAGAGGGATACATAATGCTTTCCGATGAACTCGGTGCGACTAAGCTCAGAATAATGGCTGTATACACGCACTGGTACATTGTTGGCCTGATTTGTTTTGCCTCCTTGCTCGTTATATCAAAATTACATTTGCGCAAATCAAAGCCCTAATAAACTTTGCGGACATGTAAAGGTAAACAGATCAAACGTCTAACACTAACCATGTTTCCTTTAGAATCGCTTGTTGTGGAAGCTCAGACAATGAATGTATTGAAAGGACGACCGAATGTTGCAAAATATCGGCTACCTTGCTCGCTGATGGTGATTCCTATTTGAATACCAAACATAGGTTAGGTACATATTTACATCGAATACTACATAATGTACATACATAAACTCACCTCCATAATACCTAACAGGATGAACAGAATCTTTGGAGAAGTGTTGGCTCGTAAGTCACTTTTAGACATACATTTGACAAACAGTAAATGTATGGATGGTCCGCCCGTTATGTAACTCCGTCTCTAAGTATGAATGTAGATGAAGCGAAAGGGGTGGCAAATCGAGATCTGTATGTTTATGTATGTTGTCAGTTATGTTAATAAATACCATTATTCCCAATAATTCATAGAACATTTTAACTTAAACAGTTACTGAATCGTACACAAACAATACCTAGTGTTGTGCTCCATTGTTGTGAAATATCGACAATTAACATAGCGGGTTAATGCGCTCGGGTTGCGATTCAATGTAATATTTGGTCTATTGTCTATGGACAATCGGTTATATCATTGTACTCGGTGGTTATGAACATGTAAATGAAAAACTAAGTACTACGAGTAATTAATACCCTCTAAGTTTAATCGTTTAATCGATCTTCGATAAGCGAAGTTAAAAACAGATAAAGATTTGCAACAAAAGTACTTAATACAACTCAATAGGCGTATAGCGGTTGGGTAAGCCCGCTTGCGATCGAAAGTTGTGGGTTCAAGTATAAAATTTGACCCGTTCGACAGGCGGGATATGTCCGCGTAAGTGTTAGCCTTGTAACACGTTATGGTCGACAAATCTTCACGGAAACTCCTTGAAACATGTTAGGAGGAGATTCGCTTACCTATATTGTTCGTTGGCAAGTACCTCTGATTATGACGATTGGGACGAAAAGGCGTAAGTAAAAAGTAAAGTATTAGCAAAATTGTGTATCCAAATTGTGTACACAAGATGTACCTCCGAGCAAAGGTTTTAAAAACGTTGTTGGGCTCGTCAATATGAACAACTTTTACTATGAGACAATGTGGGAAAACGAAAAAAAATTTTTCGTCTTCATAAAGAATAGATTTTTTTTGCCTCAGATGATGATATTTTGTATGGAGATTGAATTTTGTTTTAATTTATTTCCCCACATTTTCGCCATAGTAAAATTTGTTCATATTGACCTCAACAACGTGTCTAAGACCATTGCTCGGGGTACGTTTACACTCAGTATTACTATAAAGTTTATTTGAAACCCGTTCAGTAGTTCTTGCGGGAAAGTGTAACAAAACATATCTTTAAACTTAACATAAGTATGACTTATTTCTTTAATAATGTCTGTCACGTCCATCAATTGAGCAGTAGGTGAAAACGGTAACTGAGCGTGCCCTTTTAGGGTTTCGCCGCCAGTTGCGAAACTTTGCCATCGCCACCTCGCCGGCCTGAGTTTATTATGCTGGTACTGTCACAGATTGTAACCTTTACAGTCAATTTACATTCTTGCGCGACGTTCGTACGTCCAGCGTACATGTGGTTCAGGTCATGAACGAACTGTGATTCAACTTTACCGATATTTACGACTGTGGACTTTATGAGTAACGTTATAAAGTTCAGTTTTTTAATGACTGTGATGGGCTAGAATGTAAGAAAAATGTTACTGGGCTATCTATATTTGTAGAGATGCAGATGTGGAAGAGACGAAAGAGATATGTCAGGATCGTGACAAGTAGAAGTCCATGATATCAGCCTACCCCTCTGGGAACGTATATTTGTAATTTTGAGGGAAAATGGGCTAAGAGAAGTATGGAATATATTAAGTTGTTACATTGTTATTTAATTTTAATAACATTACAATTAAAAGCAAAGCAAAGCAAGCTGAAGTGGCAGTGGGCCGGCCATATTAGCCGTAGAATCTAACGAGTGCTCGAGTGGAGACCGCGTCTCAGCAAACGGAGTGTGGGACGCCCACAGGCAAGGTGGACTGATACGCAAGATGGCTGGCAGAAGCTGGATGCGAGAAGCCGAAAACAGATCACAGTGGCGTGCAATTGGAGAGGCCTATGTCCAGCAGTGGAAAAGTATGGGCTGATGATGATGATGATGATAAACATTACGACACTTGGAAAATGTCAAAAGCTACTGTTCAGCCACTCATCGATTGGGAAACGTACTTCGCCATGGGCAGAGGAACTAACAAGGAACTACCTGCCCATCTTTTTTGGCAGAGTTTCTCATCTTCTTCTCGCCATCACGGCCACTAATTAATTAATTTAATATATGATTACGTATAAGAAGATGAGAAGGATGAAAACCATGTAACAAGAAAAGTGATGAGTATGAATGTGGAAGGATACAAGGGAAGAGGGAGACCAAAGAAGGTATGTATGGACTGTGTGAAAAATGACATGTGCGTGAAAGGTGTAACTGCAGCGATGACAAATGACAGACATAAATGGCGAAAGGAAACGTGTTGCGCCGACCCCACCTAGTGTGGGATAAGGGCAGGAAAATGGTGATTTAGGTTACCTGGAAGAAATCGCTATAAGCGATAATTTGCATGCAATTTTTCCATTGTAATTTTTTTTACATTAATTGTAATGTACAGTCTGCAATAAAGAGTATATTCATTCATTCATGATGATATGATTACGTATAGTAACACGTATCCTGATAAAAGTTTCATAAATAAGTTTCCAAATTCAATTAAAGTGACATAAGAGTCATAAGTATTACTCCAAAGCATGTGTCCATCCCACTGGGGATTACGAACGTGATTTTCGTAAATAAAATGACAATAGTTCCCTCTGGGACAATTTACGCGCAGTCTCCACATAAATTACCAGGAGATTAAGGCACGGCTCACACCGAATGGAGCATCTTGAATAGCATATAAGTTTTTCATAAAATTTGTTATGAATTTTCAAGGAAATAGGGTTAACATTGGAATGGACGGAAGACCCGGCTTGTGATTAAGCTGCTTTTAAGTAACTATTAAATGTGAACTTTATTCACTTGACACACGTGTCAATTCCGATTAAACATTGTAAAATCCTCGCGGCAGTCCTCTGCGTCTGACTTGAATCCTAACTAAAAATGAGTCAAAAAAATTCGAAAGTGATTAAAAGTGCAAGTTTCGAAACGGACAAATAGTAGCATTGTTTACTGTTACATCCGTAAGAAACAAACAGAAAAATCTAACCGATATCAAATTGTTCAATTCAATTAGAGAACAAAGAAAGTCAATTAGAAAGAAAACCGGAAGTTTTCAGCGGACTTCCAAACATAAACGGTAACACGGCAAATTGAACTTTTGCACAAAATAAAAAGTATGCAATTCCAGGACACAGAGGTCAAATTTCTGTGTACAGTTCAAATTGTCCGAAATTCAACATCCATTGTTCTATAATACCATATTATTACTATGTATCGCGTAATCTGAAACGTATTATTTACCCAACTGATGTTTGGGCAGACATATTGGGATGGGAATAAAAAACAAAGTTCACGTTATTGTTTTAATTTTTGTTTTATTGTTACGCCATTTTGACGTCCGAGACCGGGCAGAGACGCTAAAAATGTAATATCTTAATAGCACATTAATTTTAACCAATAATGTCCATAACAATAGTGTATGCAGTAAGAATTACCACATGCACGCACGCCCCTGCAACATTCCTTTAAAGGAACTTGACCCTTACACAGACTATAAATACGAAGCTTATTACCAAACACATTAATGTGACCCAAAATGACCTATAGTCTTGCTTGTAAGGCTCTTGACACTTTAGGTGACTGCCATTTTGTTTCTAATAAGAAGGTTAGGCGAATAAAAACCTTATTTCATAATCACCAATACATAGAGTAAATCAAAGTCTCCCTTTGTCTGTCCCAATGTATGCAGATCTTGAAAATTAAGTAACGGATTTTAATGCGGTTTTCTTTAATAGATATAGTGATCTATTAAAGATGGGTAATATGTATATAATATCATAGTAACACTTTTAATATTGTACATTGGAAAAACAACGTTTTCCGAGTCAACTACTTAAGTAATTCTTGTGAGTAACATATAGTTGACTCGAGTCTGACAAGTTTTATGAGATTTTGTTGAGACTTACGAAATAACCAATAGGTAATTAGACAGGCGATTAGACGTAAGACAATTTTATGATCGATTCACGCTATTATACTAATAAAACGCCTGTAAAATAATGTTGAAAAGAAATAATATAAAATACAGATTAAAACTTCACACAATACGAACTCCCAGAGGTCTTGTAACATGTTTATTTATTATTGACTGATATCTAATAAAGCGTATATGCGAGTAAAAGGATCCCGACCAATGTCCCCGGGTTGAAGCTCGCATGATGTTGTAGATACTTAAATTACCTATATATACTTTCATAGCGCGAACCGCCAGGATGTGGAATGACTTGCCGGAGTTTGTATTTCCTGTGCAGTACAGTCTGAAGGTCTTCAAGTCGCGGGTGAATAGGTACCTAATGAACAAGTGTACTCCATCGTAGACCACGTCGCTGCTTAACATCAGGCAGGATGGTAGAAAAACGCTTGTTAATTTCTTTAAAAAAAAAACTGTGTGTAAAAGTACCTAAAACTAAGAAACGTTGTTGGACTCGTCAATATGAACAGGTTTTACGATGGTGAGTCCCCATAAAAAATGACATCTTCGAGGAAAAAAAAGTATTTGGTGTAGAGATGAAAAAAAATTGTAGACACAGAAAAGTTGTTCATATTGACGAGCCCAACAGCGTTTCTAAGTTTTGGGTCCTTTTACACACCCAGTTTATTTTAAGACCAACGTTTCTAAGACCAATGCTCGGGGTCCTTTTATACGTAGTATACCTATAATTAACCAGTATCTAATACATCCTGTGAGCGTCAAACCGGCAATTACTGAATATCTTTGACAATTACCGCACCATTGTCAATCGTTTTATTGTCAAATACAATAATGAAGCGGCAGTGACCTTTAATAAATTGTATGTGCGTGTGTATTTTTTTTACAATTATTAACTACATAAAAGATTTACAGAACAATTTAAAGTAAAGTTATTTATTCAAAGTATTTCATTGTTAAATAACTTTAAATTGTTCTGTAAATCTTTTTATGTAGTTAATAATTGTAAAAAATACACTACATGCCTTTTAACACATTGGCGGACAGTAAAAAAAACACAATAGATTTTTTATTGTTATGACGGCTTAGTCGTTCACTGTCTGGGAAAGAGTTAATCCCAAAGGCGGAGCCCGGAGGCACATGCGAGATTGATTTTTTAAAGTATGATATTTTTGGTTCTTACATACAATATATACACTAACTATTGTGATATAAGGGCAGGGAAATTATGACAAACACTTAGTTTTTATATAATATACTTGATACTTGACTTGTAACTTGTGTTTCAGAGCCTATGTACGCAACGCAACGCTCGTACGGTGAAGGACAACATCGTGATGAAACCCGCACATCACAAGGTGTGTGAACCCTATAACGGCGATGGGCTCACCCCTTGTCACGTTGTACCCCGCCTTGGGATTAAAAGGCGCGAAGTGTACATTTAAACATGAAGTCTAACTGGAGTCTGTCCTGCGCATTATAGTCTGGAGTTGGGGATTGGGATTAAAAGGCCTGAAGTGTGTGTGTGTGTGTGTGTGTCTTCAAGTCATTCGGGGTAAATAGGTACCTAATTAACAAATGTGGTCTTACGTAGACCACATCACTACCTAAAACAAAAATTAAACGCTTACTCAACCCGATTTTATCCGAAATACCTTATAACCGCTCTACAAACTCTCCACATACCACTACGTATGTAAGCACGCAAGTTAAATGTTATCCTAAGCGATGGCATTACATCAGCGGCGGCAGAACATTTCTCGAGAATGCACTCCACAACATTCTTGCTTTAATTTAAAAAAAACTAGCTTTCCCGCTTTTTAATTTGCCAGCGTAACACTAGACTGGGCTCTTCATAACATAATAGTGTTTTCACGCCTCAACCAGAGCGACTGCGTGAACGGGCAAATTGTGAATTATAAAAACAACAATTACCAACGCGTGTAACTTACTGCAACGGTTATGTCAGACTTAATTACAAAGTTTAAGATGGATGTACTTACTACCTAGTGAGATTTGTGTGATTCAATTGCGCAGTAAGCATAACATGACGAAACTGGCTTATATTTTTCTGTAGATAGGTTTCATTATACGGGTAGCCCTGTATTATACAGTCCTAAACTACAGTTTAGGTTCCAGCCTTCACATACAAAATTATCTGTAATCTTGTCTGTACCGAGTTTCTGTTTTTGTTATGTTTTTTTTTATGTGTGCATAGTGGAAAATTGACATAACATGTTTTACAACCCTTCCGGGTACTTTTTTTTCTCAGAATTACACCCTTTTGACCAAAAATGAAATCAATATTTTAATAATTATTTTACACCTATTAATTTACTCGAAATCGATAGATTTTTGTTCTGATCAGTTTGATATATACAACTTAAATTTAATTGCCATACTTAACCCTTTCCCGGACAGTAAACGCTTTTCAAATTTTACTGTCCGCCAATGTGTTAAACCCCACTAGAGCCTCAGAAATTTTGATATTCGGTATAATTTGGAAATAAAATATAGACGCCGACCCGACATATCTTTTTTGCCTCTTCCACATTTATCACAATCCGTTTCGAGTACAATTAATTTACCTACATAAATTATTATTATAAAATATTACTGTGATTAATTTCATCATGATTTCCATGATCCTCCAATGATCATTTGGGGGAAAATGTCAATAATCGCCACGCTTAGCAGGCGGGTTGGCGATCGCAGTGGTCTTGTGGTTTAACTCACAGAGAGCGCTGCTGCCCGTCCTATGGAGATTCATTATACCATTTTTCATGGCTGAAGAGCCCTGACACTTGATGATTTTTTCACACAATGAAGAATATTGTCTCCCTTTCTCTCTCTCGTCTTGGCAAACGGAGTGTAGGACGCCCTCAGGCATGGTGGACTGATGATATACGCAAGATGGCTGGCAGAAGCTGGTGCGAGAAGCCGAAAACAGATCACAGTGGCGTGCAATTGGAGAGGCCTATGTCCAGCAGTGGACAAGTACATCAGCCCATGCTGATGATGATGAATGATGATGATGATGAATATGGACATACACTTCAGCAAGAATTTCGCAGTTTTTGTACGATTCGTATATATTTTTTTATATTGTACTTTACTTCGTTTTTAAGATGTATTGAAAAAGATGCGCTAATGCGGAAATGTAACAAACTATCAGAGCTCTTTAGCCGTGAAAAATGTTATAATTTATTGAACCGTTTACTGCATCCAGAGCAACATGCAAAACCATTCTATGTGTTAGTTCTTGCTTGATATGGTGTCGATAAATTCAACTGTCAATTAGGCAATTTATTGATGCAATACGCAATTGCTTATTATAGTGTACGCTATTTTGGATAGTTATAATAATAAGAAAATTAGTCGAGTTTATCGTGAGCTGTCGCGTTACAGAATGATTAATATGCAATGACTCTTTATTGCGGAGGTTAAGTTTCCTCGTGATCTGAAGATTGGTGTCATGCATTGATTCGTTCACGACTTGTGTGGGTAGATGTACATATACTAACTGACGTCTAATTTCGCTTTTAACTTGGCACATGTTAAGAATAACAACCATATTGTCTGCATTTCATATTTTCTTTTAGAATAAATGTAGGTATTTTGGAATGGGAGTAATGATACCGATTGATAGTAATCAGTGGCGTGCACTGGCTTTTACGACAAGGTAGGCAGTAATCCCCAAGGATTGACACCAATGTATAGGTAACTTGAACGAAATATAGGTACCTACCTATCTACTCACCAACAGAACACAGGACCTTCGTCAGCCTATGTCGTGAATACAACAAAAGAAGATCTAGCAACAACTCTCTTATTAGGTCGTATAGCCAAAATACTACGGTAGGCAGTGTCTTTTTGTCTGTGTGGTGTACACGCCACTGATAGTAATAGTTTGCTAAATTAATGCGAATAGAAACACCCTTTCTGTACTACAATCACTTAGAACTGAGACAAATACAAGTAAAATGCTTTAACGTATGATTTCCAGAGCACGTACTGACAGCCAAAAAAGTGTTTTGGCAGTTTTGAGGTACTGTTAAACTAAAAAATCAATAATATAACATTTTTATAATATTACCAGGAGAAAAATAACCTTCATGTCTAATGACATTCACATGCGTTTCAACTTCAAGTGGGAACATTTTCTTGGCCGACCATATCCGATATCTTCGACATTTAGATCTATTCTGATAAAATCGTACGAGTTTAAAATAACAAATAATAATAAACAGGCGTGACTCACGTAACATTTATAATAAATTTTATTTCTTTTCGTTTCAGGTAAGCTTGGATTGAAATGAAGAGTCACCGACAGACACCGTGAACTTTTAAAGTAATATTATAGCATCATGAGACCGTTTCTCGGCAAACGGAGTGTAGGACGCCCTCAGGTAAGGTGAACTGATGATATGCGCAAGATGGCTGGCATAAGCTGGATGCGAGAAGCCGTAACCGAACCACAGTGGCGTGCAATTGGAGAAGCCTTTGTCAATTATGGGCATGCAGTGGACAATTATGGGCATGATGCATTATCATTTCGAGGGAAATGCCAATAATCGTCATGATGATTGGCAGTATCGCAGTGGTGTACTGCTTTAACTCACCGAGAGCGCTGCTGCCAGTCCTCTGGAGGCTTCCCTTGGTCGCTTTTTACGACACCCATGCCGGGAAAAGTTGGGCTGGGGTGGTGACACATGTATTACTGTTCGCCGTCACCACACAGCAATATTGTATACACTGCGTGAAAGTGACAAAACTATACCACCTATTTAGTGCTGTCTCTGTTACACAACGTAAAAAATGTTACTTTTAGGTAGCCGCTGGTTTTAGATTGCATATGACATCAACGTAGGTACTTAATTTATAAGTAAGTTAGTAATTAAGCCTTTGACAAGCGGAAAAATAATGAAGTAATCTCACAGTGGTAAATATAAAGTAAAAAATACATGAATATTAATTATTATTCATGTAAAATATTATTGATTACAATCGAAACATATGTTACAATGTCAAGTTTACATATGTTTGTGGACTTGAACTATCGGTATTTTTATTACAAAACACAATATAATATTATATTTTATTAATATGTCCCAACGGCGATGCAATAAATAGCATTAAAAAATTATACGACTGAGTATTTCGATGGAAAACACCATCCACATTTAACACCGACCATGAAAAACAAATAACCGTGAACGATTAATTTCAACAAATCGAAGCGAATGAGTCGAGAATGAGAATCGCTGGTCCATTTTCAAGTATTTGCCTCGATTCCTCTGAGGTATCATTATGAGATCCAGCTCTCCATGAAACTATCCTTTGGGATATCTTATTTAATAACAAAGAAATATTATTCAAAATCGGTAAAATTTCCATCACCGACATATCATCCCACTGACGTCCATTGCTGGACATAGGCATCTCCCAACTCCACAAATTGTTCTACGTAAAGACACTTCAATACAGTATTTATTGTTTATTGTTAAAAAAAATGTGACTGTCATCTCCCGCTGACTGTCCCTTTGTTTAGATCTTTAAAAAAGTACGCGGATTTTCATGCGGTTTTCTTTAGTAGATAGAGTGATTCTTGAGGAAGCTTAATATGTATAACACATGCATAAAATAGCAGAGAAACACTGTTAATAATGTATATTGTGAAAACAATGTTTGCCGGGTCAGCTAATCTATAACATAAAAATGAATCACAAAACGTGTAACGCATAACTCCGAAACGGCTGGACTGATTTCGCTAATCTATTATTGTTGTGTTTATTAATGACAACAGATTGTTCTTATGAAAGAAATTACAAAATAAAAAAATTACATCCACTGCTGGGCACAGGCCACCCTGACGTTTGTACTAATTTAAATATTCATATTAATAGTTAAGACAGGACAGCGTATGTCGGGTCCAGTAGTTTCCTATAAAGTAGTTCGGATACAATCGATTGATAAAGCTACTCTAACAGTAGTAAAATTTTCATGGTCAAAAATATTAGGTATGCGAAATCGTTAACTGTATGTAGAAAATCCTTGACCATTTATAATGAAACTACGTTTTAGCTATCGGAAGTACTTATGTATCGGTAAATGTTAGATTTCGTGATGAAGTAATTTATTGATTAGGAAGTATTTGCTCGGATTATCACTGTGGTGTTAAATTGCAGGATTATGTATCTGCGTATAATACCCAGTGGGCGCCCATCGACTTAAAATGCATGATTTTGCATGTTTCTTTTTTAACGAACTGTGTACAAATCAATATAAAAAAATGGCATATCAGTATCAGAGACATTGAATAAACTCTTATGTAATTTTATTTTTAAAGTTGTCGACCCGTTGTTTTGTCTAAACACTAAATAATTTACACACTAAATAATACATACTAACTCCCTTACCAATAAACGCGTTATCACTTATACAACGGTTATTACAGGTCTACTTGAACTGGTTATTCCGTATTTGACATACAACTGACAAGTTAAGTTGAGCTTTTTGTATCTTCTAAATAGCAATTGGCACCATTTTAGTGAAGCCCTAAAATAATTACACGTGTTTTCAC
>SJJU01003621.1:0-13441 GCA_012932125.1 Conopomorpha cramerella
CACTATAAAATGCTGTTAATTATTACGTAACAACTTAATGCTTCGAGTACGGAGATTCCAGACACAATTGATTTTCAATTGTTATGGACCACGATCGTGGTCTTAGGGACTGGACGTATTAAGACAGAAAGTCGCTTAAGTTATTCTCCTGGTCCTAAGCTACGTCCCCACCAATTTTTAGCCTAATCGGTTGAATCGTTCTTGAGTTTTATGTGTTATAACAAATCTATCTTTGTTATATTAGTGTATATATAAGACTAGCTGTCTCGGCAAACATTTGTTTTGCCATAGGAATCGCTTTTGTACCCCGTATATTGGAAGAAATACACCTTTTAAACCTTCCCTGAACTTCCACGTGTGATTCAAGACCAAAAATAGCCAAATCGGCCCAGCCGTTCTCGAGTTTTAGCCAGACTAACGAACGGCGATTCATTTTTATTTATATAGAAGATAGAACATACATAACTAACTTCACGCCTGTCTCCCAGAGGCGTAGGCAGAGACTACAGAATTCTCCATTTGTCACGATCCTGACATACCCCTTTTCGCTTGAAAAGTACTCGAACCGGAGGTCATGGTATTGAAAGATGTATGAATGTAGAGAGCGAAAGAAGATAGGAGATAGATAGATAGATTATTATTATCTAGTAAGGCGAAGCGCCTAGTTCGCAACAATTTGAACCATTAGCTGACAAGTGACACGTAGTAATAGGCGTGTAGTTTTAGTAGGCACACTTGTTTCTTGTCAAGGCAAATAGCGCCTTCGTGCCAAGGCCCATCTTGTTAATACAGTTGTTAGTAGAACTCGCTAAGTTATTGCTCATTTCATTCATATATTTTAAACAAATATACAAAATGTGACGGTTTATTTTGCATGCGAGAGAAATAATGGGATGTTTTTGTGTTATTGTAATTGAGATATCTATAGTTTTGTGGGTTTGGTGAATTGTTGGGGTCATGTTTTTTTTAACACACTTCACGCTTTTTAATCCCACAGTCCACCAAGCGTATTTAACCCAACACTTCACACACCTTGTGGTGTGCGGGTTTCATCACGATGTTTTCCTTCACCGTACGAGCGTTGCGTTGAGTACATAGTCTCTGAAAAAGAGTCCCATTGGTACACGTCCAGTAGCCGGACTCGAACCCGCGACCTCCCGGTTACTACACAAGTATCCGACCAACTGGACCACAGACGCGTTTTTTTTTAAATCTTTAGTAATATTATAAAGCGGAAAGTTCAGGCAGTTCAGGAACTACTACTACTCTTCTACTTATTTTCCCCGCAGCTTCACTCTCGATTTTCTATAACCTACACTGTTTTTTTTTATTGGCGTTTTAGAGTAAGGTTTACATGTTATAATAACAAACAAAGCTCATTTGCCCATTATAATTATTAGTTAGGATTTTTGTGTTATTAAATGTTACTTTTGTAACCGTAAAGTTATGATTCTGAGTATCTATATAGTGGAGTGTAAACTCAATCAGATTAGTACACCCTTCTGAACATAATCCAATTTTACCATTATTATAATTTGAGAACTTATCGTTTTGCATCGTCTATTAAAATTTAAATCATAATAGCTACCTCCTACGTGGTTTTAAAAAGAAATAATCTTCTGTAATTTCAAATGGTCACGACTGGCCGAAATGCGATCACTTCACTTGCACTTTCAATTACTTTGCCAGGCTAAATTGACCTCTATATCACAAGTAAAAAGTACTATCACAAGGTGTTCGAAATAATGAATTATTATTTTTTCAAATAGTTAAGTAATATTTGACCTAAACTTGTTATTTTACTATTGAATCTGTCTGTCGTGAACGCGATAATTTGAATCGATAATTTATTAACTTCGTCTTTTCGTAAGTAACTTAAAAGTTCAGCTATTGTGTGAAATAACGAATTTGTCGTGGCTCCAAATATACACAATTGAGGAAACAATAAATAATTATTTTTACTCCTTTTGTACTGCGCTCGTGAGTGAGAGTTTCCGATAGTAAACTAAACTTTGCCGATAAACAATTGTTTTGTTTTTAAACAATGCTCGTAAGAAATTGAATAGTTCAAATTGATAGCTACAATGGAGATAAATTGCAGAGCAATAAAAGATATTGCGGTTTTAGGTATGCATATATAGAAATATACGTATATATACATATATTGGTTCGTGACTCTCGGACGTAACAATAAGTGTACTTATTGTATATTTGTGTAAGTGGGTCTCACTATTTCTAATTTCATAGAAATACTGATGCTAACATGCAATTATCGAATCGTTCTCAATATTTCAATAATTACATATATTGCTCGAAGGCCTTGTCTCAGATGGATATTTCATAAAATTTAAATGGCGACGTTTTTTACTGAAAATCTTCGCACACATCGCGTACAATCTTTACTCAGCTCATGGAAAATATCACATTTAAAAAAAACGTTCTGTCCATCTTTTTTTTACTTTGGGGAAATCCGTTACGGATACTTCGCTGCCGCTGGGGACAACAACGTGGTGGAGTATGTGGGACATGCACCCGTTTACAGTTATATCCATCCGAGTTTATGTCAATGCTTATCATCATAATCATCTTAAAGTTGTAGTAACTTGTTAATTAATTAAATTTCTTACATATTAATTTATTTTAGGAAACCTGTTGATTTTTTTATGGACATGCCTGAATATACATATGAATTCAAAAAACACGCAGAAACTATAAAAAAAACACAAGTTAATTAATAAAATCTCAAGGGCGTATCCATACCAAGCGCACACGACGTTTCCTGTCATGTCCATGTTAAGATATCCTATTGGAGACTGGATCGTCGAGAATTGCATTAATTCGGTGATTTCTGAGTGGTTTTTTTAATACATTTTAAACTACATGCCATCGGCCTTCGGAGATCGTTTTAAGGCTGTCTGCCTACATACTGTATACATAAAATGTGTTTCTTGCAATCTTTGGTTAGTATTTCAGTAGGTATCCATTTGACCTAGTGAGTTCGGCCTATCGTAAAGTGATTATGAAAATAAAGATTTTTTTTAAACATTGAATATATGCGTGTTGTAGTTTTTTTTCCAAGATATTGTTGTGAACTTCTGCCGGATGTGTCAATGTCCTTCTTTCATGCAAAAATTACTGGAAGGATTTCGACGAAACTTTTCACTATTGTCGCTCAACCAGAATAGCAAAGTTTAATTGAAATACGAGGGAAGGATTAAGGAATAGTTCATTATACGTATGTAGATCTGGTTACCTGTCACCGATAACGTTAATATTGCTCCTTATCCATCTAAGTTCTGTTGGGGTTAAATACTTGGCTTCTTTTAACAATTTTTTTTAATGTTTGTTCATTTGTCTATTTTTATGTACCTTTGTTATTACGTAAGATTATGTGACTACTAATGCTGAACTTACTTGTTTCTTTTAATATTTGAATTTGGAAAAAATGATACCTCCTAAAACTTTTTTATTTTATTTTATTAAGGTTAACTAACAAGGTCTTACACTAAACATACGTTATTCTTAATAAAATAAAATAAAAAAAGATTAAGAGGTATAATTTTTTCCAAACGTTTTCATCCCATTTGGGATTCAAAATCACAATTTATTTTCCCTATACAGTGACATTTACAATGAGTTTTTCTCAAGTCCGGGTTCAAATATTTTAGGTACTAATAAATTATTCGATCAGTAAAAAAATACCTACATCAATAAATTCTATCGTCACCCACATGTTTAAAATCTAACCAGTTGTCGCATAACGAATCAATAGGCGATTGCATTATGCAGAATTACGGGCATTAGACAAATAAAGAAGACATTATCCAAATTACATAACCGGTATTGCATATCCAATGCTGAATTTGTCTTTTGATTGACGTCGACATTTAAGATAGAAATATTGGACGGAAAAAAAAATCACTATAGCGTTGTGTCGTAATGTCGACTTTAGCGCCTCTTATTTTGGGGTTAAAACTGAGTGTCGTGTTATTTAGTTACTTATTATGTTATCTGTGCCTATGTCAAGGACGCATCGAGCTGTACACGTCCGGAGGTTTTCAATTTGGCCGCGTAATACTTTGGTATATATTATAGTCTATAGCTCAATACAATATGATATGACAACGCAACATTACCATTTTTTAAAGCTAGTGTCCCTGACCACAGTCGCTCATCATCATCATCATCATCATCAGCCCATACTTGTCCACTGCTGGACACAGTCGCTCATCTTACTAATATTATAAATGGGATAGTGAGTTTGTTTGTTTGTTTGTTCAGCTTTCACGCCGTAACTACTGAACCTATTGCTTTGAAATTTTGCAGACGTATAGTTAGAAGTCCGGTTTAAATAATAGGCTACTTTTTATCCCGAAACATTTTTAAAACACAAATATTCCTTTATACCGCAATACAACCGAAGTTCACGCGGGCGAAGTCGCGGGCGGATAGCTAGTAACTAGAAAAATTATTCGTACCCCGACGGTGCTACCCGCAATTTATCCCGTTCCCGTGGGAATTTCGAGATAAATTAAATGCCTATGTGTTAATCCAGGGTGTCAGTTAACATGATCATCTTCAGCCACATAACGTTCACTGCTGGACGAGAGCCTCCCCCAATTAATTCCGTCATTTAGGGGGAAATGCCAATAACCGCCACGCTCGGCAGCGGGTTAGCGATCGCAGTGGTGTTGTGGTTTAACTCACAGAGAGCGCTGCTGCCCGTCCTCTGAAGAGTTCCTTCTCACGACCCCCACGACGGGAGAAGTTGGGCCGGGGTGGTGACACATGTATTCTATTCGCCGTCACCACAAGGCACAAACTTTCGCCTTCATAATATTAGTGTGATGTGATTCTTACGGATACGTAAATTATTTCATTGCTCTTTTATAAGAAAAAGGCTCGGCCCAGACTTAATTTTGCAACAGCCCGTCCGAACGACCCATTCTGCTGTAAGCATGTAATATATAAATTTAAGAAACGACGTAATGCCCAATAACATTTGGTATTATGCATTTTTAATACATATTTCTTGTACACTGTGCACGCAGTAAATTACCTACTTAAAAAGTGGGTTGGTAGTTTTTCGTTCTTCTCTTGTAATATTTGTAAATATGTGTCTAGTAACAATTTCGTAAACCCTAAGAGAGGTACTCCCTATTACAAGCAAATCTTTGTTCAAGTGGGTCCCATAACCAAACAATTTTGTATGACACTTAGAAACTGAAATAATTTTTATTTTTATATTTTATAGAAATTTACTAACAATAAAAGTTATATATAGTGTATTGTTTGTCTTTTACGCACGTCAGGGAAATGTCACATGATAGAATTCATTCATGTCAGTGTTTTGTCCTATTCTATCATGTGAATTCTACTGGAAAAATATTGAATGACTTACGGGCGGTGTCTGTGTTTCCTGCGCAGTAGTCTGGACGATTTCCAGTCAAGAATCAATAGGTGATTAATATCAGACAAGATGGTGGTAAAACGCTTGCTTATACTGTAATAAAAAAAGATAAATAATATGCTTAGCTATTTTTATTATTATTACTGGGTTTTGTTTCTGATTGCATGTTACCAATACTGCTGGTAGACTCGAGCAACCAAATGGAATATTCCAAATTCAAAAACACTTTTTTTTTAAACTTCATTTAATTTATTTTTTTTATCGATGAGCAATTAAAACGTTAAAATTTTTAAACGGAAATATACGAAGCAGACGTTCATGACTTTTTTTTTGTCTTGTTTCTGCAATACTATATTTATGGAATCGTGAGACAAGGAAGAAGGAAAAACGCTATACAGGTTTGTGTTATAATTCCGTATCACTGTTTATATTCCCCCTTTTCAATAAAAGTTACGCTGTTTCTTTTATGAATACATAAATAAAATATGTATTTACTTACATAAATAATACCTTAATTCGATAAAGCAGTGCATGATCATGCAATGCGAACATAGCGTAACGACAAAACTGCTTTTACTTATACAGGTTTCAACGAAACTTGTTGAGGGGATAGAATTCAACCTAAATTCCTTTATATTTATGATATCCCCAACTAAACAGGAAAGCAACAATCCGCTGGCAACACTGCGAAGCACAGCTATTTATGTTAATAATGTATCATACCTTAATATACAAAAAAAACTACATCTTTTCCTATCAGTAACAACATGGCGTAAGTAACCGAAGGGGAATTTACCCTAAATACCACAAATTGTACGCAATTTGTACAATCATACTTAGGCCTAATTGTCAGGCTAAAAGTGGCCTAGAAATAACAATAACACTAAGGCCCTGAGATAATAATCAGTGCTTAAACGTGGCTTAAGCTTAGTGTATCTCTTTCACAGATAAATCATAAGAGCGAGACAAACGTTACTCGTGTAGACATCTGTACTTAAGGATAGTTTCAGAATATGGTTCTTAATGTTAAAAACATGTTACATTTGCACATTTATAAAATAATAAAAATAAATACACTTCACGCCTTTTAATCCCAAAGAGGGGTAGGCAGAGGCACTTGCTAAAGCTAATGCCCATGGTTCACCAAGCGTATTTAACCCAACGTGACAGGTGGTGAGCCCATCGCCGTTGCAGGGTTCACACATCTTGTGGTATGCGGGTTTCATCACGATGTTGTCCTTCACCGTACAAGCGTTGCGTTGCGTACATAGGCTCTGAAAAAGAGTCCCGTACACGTTTAGTAGCCGGACTCGAACCCGCGACCTCACGGTTACAAGTCAAGTATCCGACCAACTGGACCACAGACGCTCGCACATTTATGTAGTGTCCAATCCATTAATAGAAGGGGAACGTACCACCTGCAACGTTTGTAACGACAACAATTTTATTACTAAAGCTAAATAACCATACAGAATGCACGTTAAATAGCCAAAGAATTCACTAAAACATATATAAATGAGTCGTAACAACGCGCTGTGTAAATTGTAGAAAAACTTGTAATATCGTATCGTGCGAAGGCCGCCCGGCCACTTGGTTTGGCTTGCTTTCGACATTGCCTTATTGTTCTGATTTTTGCTCTACATAAATGTAGTTTGTGGCCATTAGCGTTTTTTATTACGATGTATGCAGTCTATAATTCAATGTTACATGGAAAAATACCTACTGTTGTTATGAAAATAGAGCTTTGAAGAGGTTTCCCATGTTGGTTCGATATATCCAATATGTATTTTATTTTTGTGTACAAAAAGACGTATATTAAAGTTGTATAACTTTTGTTTTAAAGTGGTTTCGCATAATAGCTAGGATTGGCTAACTCCGAGAGAGATAACAGGAATGAAATCATGATACGCACATTTAATATGAGATAGAGATTTGAAGAGGTACTGTTGTGTTGGCTAACGCTTAATAAGATAACTGAAGCGAAATTATGATAGGTACATACCTACATTTATTATGAAAGTAAAGATTTGAAGAGGTGTCCCATAGATAGCTATTATTGGCTAACGCTATGAAATAACAGAACATTTATTATGAAATTTAGTTAACCATTTTTGTTCTAATGTATCAGATCTAATGACCGAACTACCAAGACTAAAAGATAAATGTGGGTTTAAACTGACCTTTCATTCTGAGCCTTAGGCCCTTAAAAGGGACAGTGCGTGTTAAATAGCAAACGCAGACATTAACCTAATTTATACAATACGACCTTTTAAATAACGTGATAAGAAAATGTAATAATATCCTTTTTACTATATCGGTAGAGATTTTTATAGTAATCATTTTGGAGATCAGAAATTAAAATAATACCTTATTGAGGGGAAATTCATTATGGATCCCCATTCGCCCAGGGGAGAGACTAGGTTATGTCGGACTCTCACCGACTACTAAACCCCTCCGGTGGTCGTCGGCGGTGCGTCCGGTCGAATGACTCCGGGATCTCCTAAGAACGCACCGGTGTCACCCTCGCACTGCGTCCTGCAGGACTCGCCTCATATTTGAGGAATATGTCCCGGTCCACCGTTCTTTGCCACTAGTCTGGGTGACGGCATGGGACCACACCACGCTGCCGCTCCCTCACAGGGATTGTTATTAGGATTGTCCGGGCCCCTGCTCGAACAACCCACAACCCCCAGTCCTCCGTATAGTCGCCTTTTACGACAGGTAGAGGGTGCACCGTAGCCCTATTCGTCGCCCGGGTCTACGGAGCTGTAAAATAATATCTACTATACCTAATCCTTTAGGCAAGGTAAGGACGAGCCCGTTGGTGTAGTGGTCAGCATGTCTGCCATTGCTCCGTAGGGTCGTGGGTTCGATTCCCACCGCTGGCAGGTATTTAGGTGATGAGCTTTTAAGTACTTGTTGGATGTGTCTGGGTGTTTTATTTATATAAGTATGTATTTAAAAGAAAAAATAAATTTAAGTAAATATATCCCGTTGTCTGATTTCCATAACACAAGTGCTTTAGCTACTTAACATGGGATGAATCAATGTGTGTGTTGTTGTAAAATATTTATTTATTATTATTTAAGGTAGAAGTTGCTGCACAATAATATGATTGACTAACTAATTCCGGGATAAAATATAACCACGGATAATGTTAGTCTGTTACTTCTCAGGCCACACCCATTTAAATTGTGCCTTTAAAATATAATAAAGTTGCTGCATAAGCGACACTTGGCAATAAATTGTAATAATCTAACCTAGTAATACTGAATTATACTTATTTATTAATTTCGTAGACCGGTCGACAGTTGGTCGACAAGTATGGCCTAATATTAGATACCTTATACTTGGTAAGCTAGATACCAGTGGCGTGCACACCATATAGGCAAAAGGACAGGCCTACCTTAGTATTTTGGCTACCCGAACTAATAATAGAGTTATTGCTAGATGTTTTTGTTGTACTCACGACATAGGCTAACGAAAGTCCTGTGTTTTGTGGGTGAGTAGGCTTATATTTCGTAAAGACAAGATACCTATACATAGGTGTCAATCCTTGGGGATTACTGCCTACCTTATCGCAAAAGCCAGTGCACGCCACTGCTAGATGCACTCAAATCTAATCTTCTGGATTGGTCTCCTACCTGATTCCCCGCACAGACATCACGGCGTATTCCTTCACCGTATCAGCGTTACATAGCATACATAGGCACTGAAAAAGATTCCCATTTATACACGGCCAGTACAGCCGGCCTCGAAAGTACAACCTTTAGATTGCAAGTGCAAATACTCGACCACTGGGCCACAGTGCCTCACAAAGTATAATAGTTAATAATATTTCATAAACAAACAAACAAACACTTGACAATTATTCATTAGCCTGCCATTCATCTGGCCTTGTATAAACAACGTTTAAGTCCGGTTAGCGCACACGCACAGTTACTGGTAATCAATAAGTAGGTATTTAGAAAGTTAACTGACGAAAATATACTATTCAATTACCAATATTGTTTTCCTATTTCCGTGAATGGACTTTGCCAGTACACCCAGAATTGCACTATTTATACAGCGAGTGCCCGAAATTCGCAATTTTAACAAATTCCCTGTCCTCATACAACTACTTTTATAGTAGTCCCAAGTCCATATACACACATCAAAAGTGTCTAGGAATCAAGTACATTTTAGAAGATTGCAATCAAGAATATATTTTACAAAAACTCATTCATATTTTATTCAAAATATGTTGATAAGTCATTGATACAGGCATGGGGAATTAGATAGGAGACCAATCCAGAAGATTAGATTTGATTTAAATAAATTAGATTTTTTTAGAGCTAAAAATGTTCTTGACCCCTAGACACTTTTGATGTGTGTAGTAAACTCTCTTGTGGAACGGGACAATGACGTCATCTTTTCCATGCACGCAGCCCGTAGTATCGAGTTTTAAACGTTGTCACGACAAAAAATAGCAAGGTTTTTCACATATACTTACTATGTTATTTTCTTACTTAAACACATAGGTAATTATGAAAGTCTCTACGTGCATACAAATTATAAGAATTTGCTTCATAATCAGTACTTATAAACTTCCGTGTTTGTGCGAGACAAAGAATTAAAATACTAGTATTTTCGAAATTCTTCGAATTTCGTCCTTTTAAGCCCCAACAATAATTAGCAGAATGAAAAGAAGGAACTTGGTAACATACAACTTTAGTTTTTTTAAACACAATGAACTAGCGTATGGCCACCATCCTGCCTGGTGTTAAGCACCGATGTGGTCTACGATGGAGCACACTAATGTTTATTAAGTAACTATTTACCCGCGACTTGAAGACCTTTAGACTGAATTCCACATACTGGCGGTTCGCACTATGAAAGTAGACGCAAACCGTTTGGGTTCGCGCAAATGGTATATGTAACTTGTATGGGTGACGTTTTGTCGTTCTTCTGGTTGTCCTATTGTAAAAGCGCGATGGAGGTATTAGAAAATGCAACTCCGTAGCGCACTCTCCGAAATGCACCTGTTTTATTATATGTTGACATTTATTTATAGTACGTAACATTTAATTATTGTCGAACGGCGGGGATTCCCAACACAAACATTTTCATTATTTAAAGGGAAACCCAACGCAATGTACTCGTTAACACTTTTTTAAAATAAATGTTAAGTAGACGTACTTATTTTTTTTTAAAACATAGCACAGTTGCCACCGTCTTGTCCATTCCATTATATATTTTTTCATGCCATTTTTTTTAATATAATACTTTCGCTGATATTCCGATGAAGCCTGAGACACATTATTTAGGTTAGGTAAAAGAAATGATTTCATTGCTATTTTAATGGTGAGATAATTTGTAATGTGAAGTCGGCAATAAAGGTTAGGTATATATATATATATAGTAAAAATAAATCTATCGTATGTATCTTGGTACCTATCGTACAAGGTATCCTAGATACAAAATAACGACGTACCTACAACGGCCGTGGATACGATTCGTGCCGTAAATAATTCTCCGACTCGATAGCCAATATTTCATACAAAAGCAAAGCACGGCTAATTTAATTACCTAACTATCTAGACGAAATCAACCAATCGCAAAACTAATAAGCTCAAAGCGCAAGTTATCATACAAATGCCACTACGTAGACGTTAAAACATCGACCCACATATCGCAATAATGCTGCCACGAACCGCAGTTACAGCCTGACCTTTGCCACCACACAAACACTTCGCATAACTAGCTCAGGTTACTACATAAATCGTATACTTCAAACTTTGCGTCTAACAATAGTCGGTTAATCAATGACTAGAAGTCTCGGGTCAAAACTGGTAGGTGCTACACGTAAATGAAGTGAGTCGACCAGTGTAAGATGCCCCGTGTCAGGTAAGGATGTCATTAACACGCGAGTTCAAGTAATGCGGGTTGAAGTGGTCCTGCCAAACAGCAGTGTCTCGGACATGACATGACGCGGACGCCCTTTCTAGACAAGACCTAAGCACTAATTTACTTAAACTAGCCCCTCGAACGTAATGTTGTTTCGTGAGATAATGGATTCGAGATTGCTACAGCCATAAATAACATTAAGTTGAATACTTACCTAAGATAAATACACGAAATCGGAGAGGAAATTTTCATTTAAAAATGGAACGTGAAACTGCACTTGTAAATGATCGGCCATGTTTTTTAACCGACTACAAAAAAGGAGGAGGTTCTCAATTCGCCTGTATCTTTCTAGAACTTTCGCCTGGGTGAACCGATTTGGATGTTTTTTTTTATTTGAAAACTTATGTTTCCCGTTTGGTCCCGTATAAATTTGGTTCAGTTCAGTAATTTTTTTAAACTCCTCGAGATTCTCTTAAGAGGGAATTTCAACAGTTTAAACTAACCTACTGAACTTTGCATTCGATTTTATTTACAAATACCAAACCATTTCCAATCTTAATATACATAAATCTTAATCATCAATACAAATAACTATTGTGATGTTGAATTCCATCAATTTGTATTATCAATGATCAGAAGGCATAAATCTGATGACTAATCGAAACCTACGAGCGAAGAACGCCGTGGCCCTTTAGTTCTGCATATATTCAGCTGCGCCTACACACCACGACGCAGATAATGCAACTTTACTACACACATCAAAAGTATCTAGGGATCAATAACATTTTTAGCTCTAAAAGCAAAACTAATTTATTTCAATCAAATCTAATCTTCTGGATTGATCTCCTACCTAATTCCCCATGCCTGTATCAATGACTTATCACCACCATGTTGAATAAATTATGAATGAATTCAGTTTTTGTAAAATATATTCTTGATTGCAATCGAGACTTTTGATGTGTGTATATTTTAAAAACTTCCTAGAATGTGTTAAAAAGTACAATTAATGACGAGTGCAGGGGGGCAAGTCTGTTACTCTCACGTAGTTGTATCGCGAGAGTATAGTAAACTTAGGCCCCAGGATACATCACCTACGTGGGCGAAATTCCTAAAGAAAATTAAACCTTAAAGTCACCGAACGCCCACTTAAAAGTTAAATTGTTCTTTGCATAGCATTCAGCTGTGCTAAAATAGAAATAACACAAGGAATGCATTAGCTAGCAATCGGGCAGCAAAAGGATGGTATCTCACAAAGCCTTGTGTGAAATTAAATGTAAATGTCTGTTATGTTATTTTATCTTTCTCTGTTCAATTTGTAATGTATGTAGTTAAGTTTATTCCATTTCCGATGGATGGTTATAAAATATTCTACTTGTGCGTTATTCCGAAGTATGAGCTGTAAATTTTTATAGAAATCTGTACGGATCTGTGTGGAACAGTAACTATCATCTATCCAAAATTTCGCGATTATATTAGTAGAATATATTGTTTCCCATGTTTATTAAAATTTCATTAAAATCCATTCAGAAGTTTTAGCGTCAAAGAGTAAAAGATCTATATCAATATAACCCAGTTAGTTGTTCCTGAATTAATGTTGTAAGCTAGAATATAACGACTATGAACTGAAAATACATCCCATCTGAACCTTTAGTTTCATACTAGTTTGATTACTACGATTATGTCAGATAGTATTTTTTGTTTTAAAATTGCATGAACTTTTAAAATCAGATAGGACCTATTTCCAGTTCAAAGTCGATAACGAAAATTAGATTATGTGCAATAAAAGGGCCAAAAATACGAAGAAAAATATTAAAAAAAAAATCACACCAGGAAAAGCTGGAAAATGGTGTGCCGTTAATGACACGGTAGACATATGGGCCACAGTTTTATAGGAATTTACGTACAATTTTATTTACTAACACTTGTCCCTACAGTGTCGTTTACGATAAAATTGGATAAAAAATCGCGATTATAAGTTATATTAGTGAGATTCCATGCTAAATACACTAAATTGATGAACTTTGTATTGCGAAACCATATCTGTTTTCAAACGACTGTACAACGTCCAACTAACGAACAAACGTGCACTAGTTGAGACGTTATTTACTTTTTAACTGTCTACAACAACACAGAGATAAGTGCTAC
>SJJU01003622.1:0-14950 GCA_012932125.1 Conopomorpha cramerella
AATCGCCGTTCGTTAGTCTGGCTAAAACTCGAAAACGGCTGGGCCGATTTGGCTTATTTTGGTTTTTTTGATACCCTTCTCACGTCCTAGGAGAACCCCACACAACCCACACAAATACATCATTTTTCAATATTGTCACATCAAAACTGAGAGCTTGAATGAAGAAATTGACCATTGGTGTTGATATGGTAGTTACTTTCGTAAATGTGTCCATGACCCATCTTCTTGTCCAATATCCATTATGTCGCCTTTTAGCGCATGTATTGAACTGCATGTTTCCTTTAGTTTCGTTCTGATTGCTTGCATAGTAGAGACAAGGTGAATGTCCTTGTGGTCCATTTGTATTGTATTTTCCTAAGTAAACACAAATAAAACAAAGTTGTACTCTTAACACAAATCTGTAGTATATTAATAGTTAATTCTATTGCTCTATGGTTCATGAGCTTCACACTTAGTTACATAAAACAATTGTTAGACCTGTAAAATACACTTATTGTTTGTTCAGTCTACTTAAAACATTGACTTAAGAACATTACTGAATTGTATCACTATTTCATATTCGTGATTGCAGTAAAACACTTATTAACCCTTGTATGGACACTGTGTTTGATACTATAGAAGTTTTAATGTTATCAAGTCGGCCAGCGAGATGTCTCCCTAAAAGGGTTAATTAATGACATGTTTTTAGAGCAAATTTACATATTAAAGTTTAATGTGACAAAAATGCCACTAACTTTTCTTTTTTTTATCATTGCATCAGTTTATAGGGTTGAATATTATGTTAATTAGTCACTTTTACTGTTTCTATGGAGCTAAACAATGTTTGTAATAAACTAGGTCAATGAGGTTAGATAAAAAACTGAAGTGACAACCTGTAACAATATCGAGCCATGACCGCTGACTTATCATAAGTGACAAGACTCAAAGGTAAAATTTTACAGAAAATTATACTTCCTTGATGTTAACATTATGTTTGTGTAATTTTTTTTGTCAATGGAGTATGAAGTATAGCTCAAAATGTAATTTGCAATGACAAACACAATTTGCCAAACATTTTACCATATGTTGGAGGTCACTGCGTGATATGTAACTCTGACAATCATGTAGCCCTCCAGACGACTTCGACATTTTCTTAATCTTGTCACTTTCCCAGCTCTTCTCTTTTCTAACTTTTCGTTCCAAGTAAAACTTGGTAAAGTTCTTATGTTTAAGTGAATCTTTGAGAAAAATGCACAATTCAAAGAGATGAGTTCAAAATATGTTGATATCGTCCAGAGTGGATGTGAGTTAGGAACGAGTCAATTTTAAAAGAGAGACAAAGTAAAGAAATCTCTAGCACAACAAGCTGGGAAAGTGACAAGATTAAGAAAATGTCGAAGTTGTCCGGAGGGTCATGTAGCATTCTCCTACCTGTCTTCTGCAAGTACCGACAAGCCCTTTTTAAGGTATTAAAGTCTGACCACTAAGAGAATGGGCAGAGTTATGCTTCGGATACTTTACCTTTCTTTTGATTACCTATACTTTACATTTATATTTGGATACTTAAACTCATCACTGCATTTATACATCATTGACTCAGTCAAAAAGAGATTTTACCAACATAGTTCTACCATTCCAAATACACTTTAATTTCACAGATACACTTGGGGTACTACAAAAAAGTTCTTAATTCATAACAATATGTATATATTAGGCCTAATTAGTTTTTGAAAATTGTTTTGAGAACAGTTTTTAGTAAATTTGTCACACAACTATTTGCAACACTCATATTGTTATTAGAACATTTAAGGTACAGGAAATTTTAACTGATAACTCAGTGAAGTATTTCTGTAGAGGTCTGTATGATCAAATATGGCCATAATGTACCTGTTGCTTTTATTATTTTTTCGCACAATGACCACAATGTTGCCACTAATGTCCATTTGATTTTTCATGCGAAACATCTCCGTTAACTAACTGTTTTGGCGGACTATTTCTTCTGTAACTCTTCTGCAATACATAAGCATCGGCCGGCTCGATTCTCTTGTAATAATTCTTGTTCGTTTCAACAATCTCGAAGCCAAACTTCTTGTAGAATTCCACCGCGCTGTCGTTATTTATTTGTACATGGAGGAATACACCGTCAAAGTCTCCGTCCTCCTCTGCACATTTCAACACATGCTGCAGCATAATTGTGCCAATACCAAATCTTCTGTATGGGTATAAACAGCCCAGTGTCATTATGTACAATCTCCGCTGGTTCTCCGATGTGTCTACTCTACAGCACACCGCACCAACTACGAGGTCATTGTAATAACCTAACTTTGCAAGTTCACCAGCGTTCAACACGTCTTTGTAGAATTTCTCGTTATAGGACACAGGGAACACCGCTGTATTTAACTTTTTAAATTGTTTTATATTGTGTACGGTTACATCGCCCAGCTCTATTTTAGCCGCGGATTTCTTTTCTTGAGGTGTTGATGCTATAGTCATTTTTGTTTAGGATTACAATGAACTCACACTATACGAGGAACTTTTTAGGCGTTATTGCCGGATTTTTGGTTAAAATTGTATAAAATCGTATGTATCTGTTATTCAATTTATTTCACTGGTAGTTCTCACGAAAAAGAAAAATTTTTGGCTAAAATGTGAAGGCGGGCGGCGGCGGCGCGGCGATCAGCTGGTCGAACGAAACGTCAATCTGACAGTATGGTTTGACAGTCCGAGTGAACTACGTTCCACTCGACGCAATATTGCCAACTTTATTGGACGAAAACTATCCCGACTTTTTCTAAATGACCGGATTGACCGGTTTATTAATATTTTCATGGAGTTTCAGTTTATATTGCGCTTCGGCACTCTTTGACTAAGATTTCATAAAAAAAAACACTAACGCTTTACGAAGCGGCTGTAGGTGTTTAGTCTAATGGCCGGGATATTCGACTAGCTGTTATTGAAATCCGGAAGGTTTAATTTGGACTAAGCAACTATTTAGGTACCTACCCGGTACCAGTTGTTGAGTTTTAATAGATATACTCAATACTCAATAAGTTTATTGCGTTCCACAATGGTAGGTATAAAAGGTGTTACATATATGGATTGTACAAGCATTGTAGATCCTGTAGGACACAGCAATTTTTATAGTAATACTTATAATCTAATCTTAAGTAGTGGTGAGTGTGTGTGTATGTATGCATGCATGTGTGTGTGTGTGTGTGTGTATTTATGTATGTGTGAGTGTGTATATGAATATATGGTATAGGTACCTACCACTTAAGTGTAGTGTAAGTATAGGGACCTATATGTGTGTATTAACATTGGTGTGTTTACTTTATAATTATAATATTTACTTAACTATTTCTTTCTAACATATTAATATCTGAAACTTAACAACTTACCATTAACAAGAGATCTTAGTAATAATAATAATTTATTTGTATTTTATACTTATATAACACAGACTTGCTTCTATTGGTATCTATCTAGTTGTGTAATCTGACTAGAACATTTACTTTATTCAAATTTTGTATCTAGTAGGTATTCATTGACATTGTAGTAACTTTTAATTAATAGAATGTTTTTTACTTTAAGTATGAAAGATTTATTATTTTCTATATTTCTGAGATTCTCAGGTAAATTATTATAAATTTTTATTGCCATTTTTAGAGGACTAGTGGAGTGTATTATGAGATTTGAGGTAGGCATTACCAATTGGTTTCTTTTTCGTGTGTTATAATTAGATGGCATATCTTTGACGGACTTAAATAATGTTGGGTTATTTCTTACAAATTTACAGAGTTCTAATATATAGATAGACGGAAGAGTAAGTATTTTATGTTTTTGAAAAAACGGCTTGCAACTGTCTGTTTGTTTGATATTGACCATAGTCCTAACTAACTTTTTTTGCATTACGAGCACTGACGGTGATTCAGAACTATTTCCCCATAGTATTACACCATATGAAAGCCAAGAGTACGCGTAGGCATAATATAACGTTAGTGCGGTATTAAAATCAGTGGTTAATTTAATTTCTTTTAAGGCATAGCTAAATTTAGATAATTTATTTAATAATTTCTGAATGTGATTTTTCCAGTTTAGATTTTTATCTATATCTATCCCCAGTAAAGTGGAGCTGGTAACAATATCTATATCTGTGTTTTTGTATTGGAATTTCAAATCAAGGTTGTTCTTCTGATGAGGATGATAAATCATAATTTTAGTTTTAGAGGAATTAAGTTGTAAATTGTGGTCACTGAGCCATAGTGTAATGTTATTAAATATATTTGTTAAATTTTTATTAAGGTTAGTACTATTTTTGCATTTAGTTAATATTGAAATATCATCAGCAAACAGTATGCACATCTCTTTTATTGCTTTTGGTAGATCATTTTTTATTTTTTTTTATTTATTTATTTATTTTATTCATCATAACTTACACTATTTTTACAGCTTTACCTAATACAATAGTGCAGTGAACGCTTAAAAAGAAGGTACCTATTTACTAAAAACTGTACAAAGAACTGATACAAGCTATCATTTGACATTCTCATAGCAACTAAATACACTATACATACACACAATTTATACCACATAATCATAAAAAATATCCTCAGTAAACAGAAAAAATAATTTAAAAAAAAGTACAAAATAATAAACTTAAATCTATTCATACGTATTAAAACATATTAGTCGCCCTTAACAGAATATACTATCCATAGCATATTTCGCCAAGTGCAACCTTCGTGAACTCACTAATAGAGCACGCAAAAATGTCAATCCGGTGATGAATGCGGTTGAGCAACTCTAGGGTACGTGTTAAGGGGGCCTTGTGTTGTAGGTTTGTTCGACCGTACTCAATAGCAAATAGTTTGGTCTTCCTAGTAGCCCCATAGTTCCTAGGCACATATAGAGAGCACCTCCCAAGAATATTCGCATTACCTTCGAATCCCCGCCAAACCCTAAACAAGTACACGGCCAACCACAGGTCTCTCCTTACTTGTAGTTTCTCATACCCAACCATCCCAATAACAAATAACGTTGGATACATTCGAGGGTACTTTGGGTATACTCCATACAAATGCATATAGAGAAACCGTGCGAACTTGTTCTGTATCCGCTCGAGCATCTCCCGGTATTTGGTCTCGTATGGGTTCCAAACGACCGCACTGTACTCTAGCTTGCTGCGCACCAGACAGTTATACAAGCTCTTAATAGCTACGGTGCTTGTGAAAACTTTCGCAGTTCGTAACACGAAACCCAATATCTGAAACGCCTTTTTGCAGACCAACAGAATATGCTCACGGAAGTGGAGGTCCGAAGTGAATGTGACGCCGAGATCGCGCACTTTCGACACCCGCGCCATTTGCACGTTTCCTACCGCGTAAGGATGGTGCGCCGGGGAGCGACTGCGGCTGAAAGACATCACATTACACTTCGTTTTGTTGAACCTAAGTTTGTTCTGTTCACTCCATTCATTTACTCTGTTTATGTCTGCCTGAAGGCGCTCGTGATCATTTTTTGTCTCTATCCGGCTAAACAGCTTTAAATCATCTGCGAATAGAAGGCATCCTGATGTCTGCACTACTCTCGGCAAGTCATTAATCATTATAATAAAATGCAAAGGCCCTAGTGTACTGCCTTGACTAACTCCGGAATGAGTGCAGAATGGTTTCGAAATTTCGCTTCCCCACTGGACATATTGCTTCCGATCTTTTAAATAACTCGCGAAAAACGTTAGTGACTTCGGAGTACATCCTGCAGCTGCTAGTTTCTGTAGGAGTACATCATTGTCTACCGTGTCAAACGCCTTTTGAAAATCGAAATACGCAACGTCTACTTGATTTCCACTGTCTACCGCTGGCATTAACATCGACGTGAAATTAATCAGGTTAGTAGATGTATTCCGACCTGCCCTGAAGCCATGTTGCTCATCCGATATTTGTACTTCAATTTCCCTATAGATTATTCTATACAACGCAGACTCAAATACCTTAGCAAAAGTCGACAGTACTGCTACTGGCCTATAGTGACTAACATCGCTACCCCCTTCTCCTTTTGGAACGGGTACTACGCGGGTTGTTTTCCACGCATCGGGGTAAACAGAGTGACGCAAACTAAGATTATATAAAAATAATAACGGTTCGGCTAACGCGATTCTACAGTCCCGCACTACATAAGCCGGAATACCGTCGGGGCCGGCGGAGCGTTTGGCCGGTAGAGCCGCCAGAGCCGCGCATACCTGCTCCCTCCGCAGCGACTCGAGGTGCACGCGCGCCGCCGCTCCGGCGCCGCCAGGGGTGCTCGCGCGCTGCGCACACTCCGTGTCTAACTTAGCCGCCTCCGTGCTGTATACTGACCGGAAATATTTCGCAAATTCCATTGCACTCTCCCGTTCATCCAGGATTTTACCATCTTTATAAATGCTGTTTTTATTTATATTTTTCTTTTGGCTGTTCACAAAGCTCCAGAACGATTTAGGATCTGTAGTAAACTGTTTCTGTAAACGTTCTGTATAGCTTGTATAATCTTCTTTCATATTAGTTTTTACCCTTGTCCGTAGTTTGCAAAACTCTTTATAATCCGTATCCCGATTGGTTTTTTTATATTGTTTATGTAATTCATACTTAAGCTTAATGTCACGAATCAGAGATGCTGAGTACCACTCAGGATAACTGTACTTCGATTTGGCAACTACCCGTTTCCTAGGCACACAAGCATCTAGTACATTGTAAATCTTTTTGTATAACACTTCCACCGCTTCATTGACATTTTTGCTGCAATATAAGTCGTCCCAGTCTATACTAAATATACAAGAATATAATGCTGCAAAATCAGCTTTATAAAAGTTCCAAGTGCAGGTTTCGTTTTGCGGCCGTGCGCGCCCGGTAGACGCGTCTTCGGCCGGGCCGCGGTGCCGCGAGGTGAACTCCACCGTCACGGATAGAGGAGGGTGGTGAGCGTCCACCGACACCAGGGGCGCGTCCGAAAGGCACACACTCACATGACTACCCTCACCTGTACTCAATACCAGATCTAAACAACGGTCATTAATATTGCGTATAGTATTACTCTGAGTAAGACCACAAAATGCTACAAAAAACTCAAAGTAATTTTGCGTTTCTACTGAGCTAGAGTGCAAATTAAAATCTCCTAATATTATGATTTTTTCATATTTTGTACTTAGGGCCTCTAAAATATAAAACAGACTTAAATAATCTTCATCAGAGCTGCCTGGTGGGATATACACAACGCATACCACTGTCAACAATTTGCCTTTTCTGTAGACTGCAGAGCACACAAGTTCAAATACTTCTTGATCCACATTCACGTCCGGCAACACTAAACTTTTCAGGTCATAACCATGAGCTGCCACTAAAAACACACCACCTTGTTTGCGTCCGTCATTCCGATCACATCTTATAATCTGGTAGTCCGGCGGGATTACCTCTGCATCGTAGATAGAGCGGTTACATCCGGTTTCGGTTATTGCAAATAAATCCGCTGTGGAATTGAGGAGATTTAACTTAAACTCTTCTAGTTTAGTCCTGAGCCCACGTACGTTCTGATAGTCTATCTCTATCTTTCTATTTCGGTTCGTTATGTTTTCCCGAGTTTTCCGTGGTATTTCTTTTCCGAAACCAGATCCACTCACTGAATTCAACATTTACCGGCCAGACTTCAGGTTGACTCAGCTCGTTATAAACGCTCTCAGGCACGCTTACTATAAATGAGGAGTAATCTCTCTCTGTGCGCATCTTTACGGGCTGTACTTTACAGTCTATTTGGGGGCCACATACTTTAATAACATAATCTGTTAGTTCTTTTTCCGTTGTACCCTTCTTGAGCCGCCAAACGTGAAGGAATTTCTTTCGTTCGATACCCTTCAGTGTTATTTCACTTTTGTTTCCGCCTTTTTTTATCTCCGTAAAGTCCCTTCTGTTTTTCTTTTGAACCAATTGCCATTCAGAGCTATTTGCTGTTCTCTCTTCTAATATTATATTTAAGTCACTGCCTGGATTCACCTTTGATATCATGGGTTCCTTAACGTGCTCCAACGTTATTGCAGACTGTACACTAGGTAGAGCAGATTCTTGGTATACAGCTGACACCGCGTTGGCAAATGACTTCTGTGGCATTGATGATTCTCTCGCAACAGTCTGTTGAATTCCTTCCAAATTGCTTTTAAATCCTTCAGTCCCCGCGCTTGTAGTTTTGGTACGGCTCTGGCTGGATCTTAAAGTCGAAATGGATGCTTCGGGCACTACGTCCATAGTGCTCTGCTTCAATCTATTCTCTAGATCACGTATATATCGATCTTTTTTTTCCAACTGTATCCCATAGTCAGCTAACGTTTTAGACATATTTTCTACCGATTTAGTAAGTTTTTGTACTTCCTGTCGTAACGGCATTAGCTTTTCATTCTGTGTCTTCAAAGTACAAAAATATTGCCGGATTTCCAACAAAAAATCGGTCAGATCTGCGCAGTTCTCACCCGGTACATTTTCGTGGAATTTGTTTGATCTACAATTTTTTGACCCACGAACCACATTTATGTTTCCAGAGTAATTTTCCTCAGACTTTTCATCCCCCGTGATTGTGGTATTATTTTCCGATGTGTATGTTGTATTCCATCCACCGAAAGAAGTACGCACCGGTGTATGAATATTACCACCTTTCGGTTTTGTGCTTATACATTCGGGACAAGTCCAATTCTCTTTAGTCTCCTGAGAAAATGCCAAAAACGCTGCTTGCGAGACATTTACGCAGTCTAGGTCATAAAGAGATTTACAATCTACACATTCCATATATTCCAATGTCTTTATTTTCTTTCTACAACCATTACAAGTTGTCTCTGCCATCTCAATAGTTATTGTTCATAATAAAACAACGGAATAAAAGTGACATGCGTGTACAGGAACGTTACGGTCCGATTTTTGGCTCACTGAATGGTGACTGACGTTTATGTCACTGTCAAACACATCTGACCTGACGTTTGGTGTAGTCCTCTCGCTCTAATCACCGTCGTTATGCCGTCTCTTTCTCGCTCCGTATTTAACACTTTTGTGAATTTATCACTTTTATAAATAGGTTTTCGTTGTTCACTTTATATGATGATAAACCATGAATTATTCACTAGCTTCCAAAATATGAATTATACTATTTACACTAGGATTTCCCATAGAAAAACATTAAAAACCCGGATAGATGTTCGTTGCAATGTTTACTATACGGCGTCACGTTCCGTTACTCAAAGTATTATTTTATTATTTTATTATTATTAAAATAAAAGTACGTTATTTTTTTATCACTATAAACAAGCCCTTGACCACCATTCTGCCTGATGTTAAGTAGCGATGTGGTCTACGATGGAGCACACTTGTTCATTAGGTACCTATTCACCCGCGACTTGTTATATCTTCAGTATTTTGATTACTTTTCATTCAAGTGGCATTACAAAAATGATGTATCATTTGGCCGTAGGTTAAGACCACCATCGAGCTTTCACAATATTACAACCAGGAGTCATCCTTACCAGGTAAATATATAATTTACGCGAACCAAATACTTTGCGTCTACTTTAGTGCCAACCGCCAGGATGTGGAATGACTTGCCGGAGTCTGTGTTTCCTGCGCAGTACGGTCTGAAGGTCTTCAAGTCACTGGGGTGAATAGGTACCTAATGAACAAGGGTGCTCCATCGTAGACCACATCGCTGCTTAACATCAGGCAGGATGGTGGTCAAACGCTTGTTCATTCTGTTTATAAAAAACCTGAAGAAAACATTTACAAAAAAAAAATATTCTGTGGAGTGGCACCTAAGTAATTCCTGACACATTTGCAGAAGTCCTGCATACTCAAAACAAGGGTGTCAATATCGTGTTCATTGTGATAAAAATAAATTTTAAAAAAGTCGCATAAATCCTAAATGCCTGCGGAACTCTAAAAACGAGTTCAGCTTGCTCAAAGAAGTAAGGCGGACCAAGTATTTTCTCTTTTGTATAATGCCACAAAGGTATCGTCTGCAAGTTTTTATCTTTTAAATTGAAAGAAGTCCAATTTTTCATTAGTAGTGATTAAATATATTTTCTTTTATTTTTTAATGAAACGCGCACAGACATTATAACTCAATATTGTTCACCGGGTGTATAGGCGCGAAAATAACCATTTACTCGACGTTTCGACGCAGTTGCATGCGTCGTGGTCACGAGTGGTCAAATAACCAAAGACAAGCTCGAGCTTGTCTTTGGTTATTTTCGCGCCTATACACCCGGTGAACAATATTGAGTTATATTTTCTTTTAGTTTTAAACATTTTTGTGTTCTCTTTCTTTTTCTCATGTTTAAGTATCACGAATGAGTAAAAAATCCTATCGAAATTATTATAGTACTAGCATGGCGATATTAAATTTCTCACAGTTGATGAAAAATGGTACATTACCACTACCATTTTTTTTGTATTCATAATCTTTTTCATTGTGATCAAAGGTCAGGCATAAAGATGTGAAAGCAGCAAATAAATGTTCCAATCTTAATCTACTCTCACGAGAGTACAATGATTTGTGCTTATATATTATATTTATTATACTAGTGTTTATATTTATAATGTATATCTATCTAAATAAGTATATAAAAGGAAAAGCTCACTGAATGACTGACTGGCTGACATATCAACGCACAGCCCAAACGGCTAAGAACGGACATAGCTTAGGTACCGTAAGGGTTGAACTAAGAAAGGAATTCCAGAAATTCCTACGGGAACGGGAATTAACGGGAAAATACTTTTGGTATGAAATATCTACACTGCTCAAGGAAGGCGCTTGAAATTTGGGATGCAGGTACTACTAAACTACGCGACTACTAGTCTATCAATAAATCAATATATAGATATTTAGTTCTAAATTTTCTTAACTATTGTCATTGTAATACAATAATTATTTGTTCTCCCATATGGGGTTTATAATGGGGCACTGTACATTTAATGTGCTTAGTATTGAATATTTAATGTCTTTAGTACTGAATATTTAATGTGTTTGTATTGAATATTTAATGTGTTTAGTATTGAATATTTAATGTGTTTAGTATTGAATATTTAATGCGTTTAGTATTGAATATTTAATGCGTTTAGTATTGAATATTTAATGCGTTTAGTATTGAATATTTAATGCTTTTAGTATTGAATATTTAATGCGTTTAGTATTGAATATTTAATGCGTTTAGTATTGTATATTTAATGCGTTTAGTATTGAATATTAAATGTGTTTAGTATTGAATATTTAATGTGCTTAGTATTGAATATTTAATGTGTTTAGTATTGAATATTTAATGCGTTTAGTATTGAATACTTTTTTTATTGTAAAGTTAGTAACTAATTAAAATGTCTATTTCAGTACTTCCCGAACGGCGACAGCTTCACCCCGGAGCGTTGGGCGGAGGGCTCCGCGCCGCCCCCACCAGGTGTCTACATGCCCTTTGGTGATGGACCTCGATACTGTATTGGTAAGCTTTGTTTAACTTACACACATCAAAAGTGTCTAGGGATCAAGAACATTTTTAGCTCTGAAAAATAATCTAATTTATTTAAATCAAATATTATAATCTTCTGGATTGGTCTCCTACCTTTAATCTCCCATGCCATTGATTCCATTAATTGCCCATGCCTGACTTATCATCACATTTTGAATAAATTATGAATGAATTCAGTTTTTGTAAAATATATTCTTGATTGCAATTTTCTAAAATGTACTTGATCCCTAGACACTTTTGATGTGTGTATGTGCGTGTTATGTGTACGGCGCGCCAAGAAAGTTGTGTATCAACTTCCACTACGTCATTAAAACTTCGTTATGATCATTGTCATCAGTCACATAACGTCCAATGTTGGACGAGGGACTCTTTCAAAGATTTCTATCAGTTGGGGGGAAATGCCAATAAGTAATCGCCACGCTTGGGAGGCGGTTTGGCGAATGCAGTGGTGTTGTGGTTTAACTCACAGAGATCGCCGTTACGCGTCCTGCTGCGATCCCTCGATCGCCTTTCACGACCACGACGGAAAGCGCTGGGCTGGGGTGGTGACACATGTATTCATTCTATACGCCGTCACCATAAGGCTTAAACTTCCTTATTATCATCATCATCATCAGCCCATACTTGTCCACTGCTGGACATAGGCCTCACTATCACTAGGACATTACATTTTATCAGCCTATAGTAAGAAAGAAAGAAAGAAAATACATTTATTCTCGCAAAATAGGCATCTTGAGCATCCAAACAGTTTTAGTAATAACAACATTTAACAAATACAGTAATAACAACATTTAACAAATACAGTAATAACAACATGTAACTAATACTTTTTAAATAACAATTTTCAAGACCAAACCAAAAACAAATTGATATTTACTGCTGATAAGAGTGTGAGGTGCTCATTATCCATATCGCGAGAAAAGGTTGCGTCTCAGGATTATAGTCGGCGTCATCTAAGAAGCAAATTCTGACACATTGATAAATCCATGAACAATTTTTAGAATGAATGTGACTGACAACCAAATGTATGGCGATGACATTTGTATCGCAGCGTCGGACGTCCTATTGCTTCTTAGCTCGTTGTCATCAATTAATAGAAATGAGTTTTTTGTTTGTTCATGAACCGAAATGACAACGTTTCGACGATGCAGTTATATGTAAAATAAATATAATAAGCTCTGCAGCATGTATTATGAACGGCTAACAAATAGGTTTCATCTTGTCGAAACATTGAATGCATTGTATGTTGCTCATAAAATATTTATGAAAACTATTAATTGATGGTACCAAAACACGGCGTGGCGCCATCTTGTAAAGTCCTTTTGTACCACTGGGGTACCATAGGACTTAAGTAAGTAAGTACCAAAACATCATTCATAAATCGATTCTTTCCAACATTGTACAACACTATCAGTCTAGGCTGCGCATGTCATCGACCTGTCCGAATTTGCTTCATACGTGCTGACTATAGGTGTTAACAATTACTATTATGAGTATAACAATGCCCAAGGGCACGGATAAGCCCTGGATAGGTAATGTTGTCATTATTCATCGCGTCATGCTCGTACAAAGCTCTCGTGACGTTTATTACGACTTACAAAGCACGTACAGTTAAAGATAATTCCCCTTTGGAATATTTTACCTCGGATTCGAGAGTGAACTTCTTCGGGTATTGTAAGTTAGGCGGGGCGTACACGACTGACTTTCTGTCAGTTTGACAATCGGTGGACGACTGAGGACGGCCACATACATACGGAATTTTCCGTACGGAATGTGGCGATCCAAGTATAAAATGAAGCTTCCAACTGTTGTTGTTGTGAACTTGAGTTTAACAGACGTTTTTACTTGAATTGTTGTATTCCGTACGGATTCCGGAATGGAATTCCGAATGTATGTGACCGCCTCGATCGCCGTCAAAGTCTCAGGATTGTTAGGCAGACATTAGACGCTCATGCAAGCGTCATTCAATTCCATCAGTCATGATTTATGCAATGACTACTAATACTAATTCAAACATCATTGACTATATTAGAAGATAGGAAATCCGTCAATCACAATCATGACTGTGGTCAAACTGAGATCAAAACGTATCGTCTAATGTCTGCCTTACAAGGAAGCGATGAGATTCAAATTGCTTCTTTATTTCTCATTTTCAAAATTCATTTTTCGCTACAATTATTGTGTTAATATGGTGGAATTAGTGTAATAATGTGCTGGTGATGAAAAATAATGTAGTAAGAGTGATAAGTAAAGGAGAGGACTCCTATTTGATCAATTTGTTATTCCCGTTTAATGTTCCACGCAGCATTGAAATGCAATGGTCCACTCTCACGTTTTAATGTGTTTTTGACACGACTTTGACTATTGACGACTTTATCTATAGACTATGACAATGTCACCAACTTGAACACGAAGAGAACTACTTTGTTTGTGGCAGAGTTGTCGGCTTTAAAGCTGAACATAAGAGCCAAGTATTAAAAAAAAAAAGTCTTAGGTATTTCAGTGTCGAACACACTTCTAATAATGGGCAATTTTTTTTGACGTTTTTCTGTCAGATTTTCGGGTGGAGAATTGTCATTACTGTTTTTCTTTCCAAACAAACTTTGACAGTAATGACAGTTACTCCGCCCGAAAATCGGACAGAAAAACGTCAAAGAAAATTCCTCATTAACTCTTCATAGGACGGGCAGCAGCGCTCTCTGTGAGCTAAACCACAACACCACTGCGATCGACAACCCGCCTGCCAATGGGAGGTTTTCTGACGGGTGGCTTATTACAGTTCTAAGAAATGTCAATAGATGACACTACCAAGACAGGGTTGTCATTTCATATTTTATTTTTTGTTGACAATTCTAAAATGAGTTTCTCCTTGAGATCATGTCTGATTAGCGCCATCTGTGAGATGTTTTGGAACTACTTTTGACATATTTGAAGCTATTATTTATTAGGGCTTTAAGGGCTCGGTATATCCAATGTACCTACTTTGATGGTGTTTGGGCATTGAATGAAATAACCAGCGCCTACTTGCACGACATAGCCCTTTAATGTGTGTGACACAATTTTATTGCTATGTCCATAATTTAAGGATGCTATCTTGCATGTCAGTATGTAAAATAAAATAATTGTCACTCTGTCATCTGTACTGAGTACTGACCAAATACACTCGTCACATAATTACTTGCTGCATTTTCAATTTAATCTCTGGGAATCTTTGGGAAGCCTAATAATCCATAAAATTCGGATAATATCCCCCAACAGATGGTTATGAACTGTACCCTTATGACGAACAGGGAACATCCTTTGTCTATTACTGAAGGCTGAATCATGCTGTGTTAGCTAATTAGTGTTTACAAGCATTGTTAGTTAAATGTGCTATACGTTGAGTGTACAACTGAACTCCTGTTTTAGTTAGTTACCTTGTTCGTTCGCAGTTTGCCATGTCGTGTGTTG